>JAVLUX010000015.1:31650000-31947500 GCA_032164185.1 Moxostoma hubbsi | reverse complement strand
TTGCATCACTAAAACCCACAGAGCAAAAATTTTCACATTGTGTCAGACATTTATTAGTTGTGCTGGCTAGAATGGCATAGAAGGAAGAACCCGTTCCTTATCTAGACTCCAGAATATCATAGAGATTAGGTGGTGAGCTTTTTGACATTGGCCAATAAGCAACCTACCATTTACCAAGCACCCAGAATTCACAAGCAACCGCATAGCAGTGCACGAACAACCACTCTAACACAATGGTTTTGGTCACAAAATACTAAACAATAAACTACAAAAAAAAGTAAAAGAAACAAAAATAAAAATAATGTAGGGGAATAGGAGATTTTCACATTACAAAACCAATCCTTCAACAAAGAATACACATATTTTGCTTTGGGACTTTTCAACCCACTCAATGTCTCTAAATACATTGAAAATTCCTCTTAAAAAGCAAGTAATCGGGGAGGAATGTACATTTGTGTATGTAAAATTTCAACAAAAGCAATACTTTATTAATGTCTTAAGATACATGTAACGCAGTTCAATGGAAAGGAGGAGGCAACAACTGGCTTGATGATATAAATAATATTTTAATGAAAAACTTAAACAAAAGATACAAACACACACATGACGGACATGTCCGTAAACTATCTCTCTCTCTCCCGCACCACCGTCCGCAATTGGCCTTTATCCCTCTCCGAGGCTCAATTAGCCCGATAAGGGACCGGGTGTGTATAATCACGACCCGGCCCTGCCCTCCGCCCTGTCACAATACATTTTTATCCTTAATTAATAAACCAAATTTACAATATACACCAAATTACATTGAAAAAACAGCTGTTTCTGTCTCTGACGTGGGACTCAAATTTGTCAAATATGTGACAGATTTGAGTCCCAAATATTAAATCTTATTCTTAAAAATTCTTTAGTTGGATAAAAATGATTCATAATTTTAAAGTGCACCTTTTTACATTAAGGGGCAATGGAAACGGAAACGAAATTGGTTCTTATTTCACTCCTTTCATCTCCAAATGATGAAAAATGTAGGATCTCTTTACATGACCTGGAAAACATTGTTGTATTAAACCATCTCTCAAAAATCTGTTAGAGCATTTTTCTTCTGCAAAGTTTTCATTTTCTATCATGAGATCATGCAATTTAGGTTTTACCACTGAATAATTCAATTGTTCCTTATCCAATTTAATCATCGACAATGGGACACTTTTAATAATTTTATCATACATTTTAGGAGAGCAACTTATATTGTATTTAACACAAAAATGATTGAGACTCATTATATTCCCAAAGTTATCCATAACATATGTGACTGACCATATGCATTTTTGCCACCACTCATCAATAAACAAAGATTATCAGCTCACTGTTATACATCTGTTATTACAGATTGACATGTTATGTGGGCTAAAATTATGTTTGAAAATTAATTTCCAATATAATAGTACTTGTTGGTGAAAAGAGAGAAATGTCAAAGTCACACTGTAACAGAAAACGTATGCCACCACATTTTTTTTAAATACAGCTGAAGGACTCATTATTCAAAAAAACGATTGTAACCATTTAAGCTTGATAGCCCAATTCATAATGTCAAAGTCAATCGTCTTAAAACCTCTGTCTTCATAATCTTATCACTTTTACATATATAATGACTTTTCCTTTTCCAAATAAAATCAAAAATCTATTTATTTATTTATTTGATCTTTTTATTTTAGCAGAAGCTGCTAGTGAGAAACACGGAGAAATGAATCTAGAAAGACTCTACTTTCGTCAATAGAATTCTTCCGAAAATCGTTATGTCTCTCTGCAGCATTCATAATTAATTTACATTTCTGTACATTTTTTATACTAATTTATTTTTTTAGAAATTATCCACCAACTTAGATATCCAGATACCTAAATATTTAACGTAGTTTTTAACTGGGATATTATACAATGTTATATTAGGATGATCATGGATGGCCAATAACTAGTTTAACTGGTGTTTTTGAGAAAATCTTAATAAACTGAAGTGCTAGGGGTATTTGCTGTTCATTAAAAAAAAAAAAAAAAGAGTAGTCTCATCAGCAAACTGACTGACAATAAATTGATTCCCTTCTAAATTAATGACATATGCTGCCCATTTCCGGAAGTCTGTTGTGATTGAATGCCTGTTATAAGAGTATTCATAACAAGCTCAACTTCACCTTTAGACATGGCTTCACCAACGGACCCTCTGCATGGGAGTCACTCTTTGAGCGAGCAAAAGCAGCAGATGAGATTAGATAGAGCGGGAGACTTTGGGGAATTGTCTTGCTTTTAAAGGGAATTTTCAATATACAGTGCATCCGGAAAGTATTCACAGCACTTCACTTTTTCCACATTTTGTTATGTTAAAGCCTTATTCCAAAATTTATTAAATTCATTATTTTCCTCAAAATTCTACAAACAATACCCCGCTATGTCAAGGTGAAAGAAGTTTGTTTGAAATCTTTGCAAATTATTAAAAATAAAAAAAATGAAAAATCACACGTACGTAAGTATTCACAGCCTTTTCCATGACACTCTAAATTGAGCTCAGGTACATCCTGTTTCCACTGATCATCCTTGAGATGTTTCTACAACTTGATTGGAGTCCACCTGTAGTAAATTCAGTTGATTGAACATGATTTGGAAAGGCACACAACTGTCTATATACGGTCCCACAGTTAACAGTGCATGTCAGAGCACAAACCAAGCCATGAAGTCCAAGGAATTGCCTGTAGACAGGATTGTATCGAGGCACAGATCTGGGGAAGGGTACAGAAAAATTTCTGCGGCATTGAAGGTCCTAATGTAACATAACCAAATGTGGAAAAAGTGAAGTGCTGTGAATACTTTCCGGATGCACTGTATTTAGAGACATTGATTGGGATGAAAAGTCCCAAAGCAAAATACACTTACCGTTCAAAAGTTTGGGGTCACATTGAAATGTCCTTATTTTTGAAGGAAAAGCACTGTACTTTTCAATGAAGACAACTTTAAACTAGTCTTAACTTTGAAGAAATACACTCTATACATTGCTAATGTGGTAAATGACTATTCTAGCTGCAAATGTCTGGTTTTTGGTGCAATATGTACATAGGTGTATAGAGGCCCATTTCCAGCAACTATCACTCCAGTGTTCTAATGGTACAATGTGTTTGCTCATTGGCTCAGAAGGCTAATTGATGATTAGAAAACCCTTGTGCAATCATGTTCACACATCTGAAAACAGTTTAGGTCGTTACAGAAGCTACAAAACTGACCTTCCTTTGAGCAGATTGAGTTTCTGGAGCATCACATTTGTGGGGTCAATTAAACGCTCAAAATGGCCAGAAAAAGAGAACTTTCATCTGAAACTCAACAGTCTATTCTTGTCCTTAGAAATGAAGGCTATTCCATGCGAGACATTGCTAAGAAATTGAAGATTTCCTACAACGGTGTGTACTACTCCCTTCAGAGGACAGCACAAACAGGCTCTAACCAGAGTAGAAAAAGAAGTGGGAGGCCGCGTTGCACAACTGAGCAAGAAGATAAGTACATTAGAGTCTCTAGTTTGAGAAACAGACGCCTCACAGGTCCCCAACTGGCATCTTCATTAAATAGTACCCGCAAAACACCAGTGTCAACATGTACAGTGAAGAGGCGGCTGCGGGATTCTGGGCTTCAGGGCAGAGTGGCAAAGAAAAAGCCATATCTGAGACTGGCCAATAAAAGAAAAAGATTAAGATGGGCAAAAGAACACAGACATTGGACAGAGGAAGACTGGAAAAAAGTGTTGTGGACAGATGAATCCAAGTTTGAGGTGTTTGGATCACAAAGAAGAACGTTTGTGAGACGCAGAACAAATGAAAAGATGCTGGAAGAATGCCTGACGCCATCTGTTAAGCATGGTGGAGGTAATATAATGGTCTGGGGTTGCTTTGGTGCTGGTAAGGTGGGAGATTTGTACAGGGTAAAAGGGATTCTGAATAAGGAAGGCTATCACTCCATTTTGCAACGCCATGCCATACCCAGTGGACAGCGCTTGATTGGAGCCAATTTCATCCTACAACAGGACAATGACCCTAAACACACCTCCAAATTGTGCAAGAACTATTTAGAGCAGAAGCAGGCAGCTGGTATTCTATCGGTAATGGAGTGGCCAGCGCAGTTACCAGATCTGAACCCCATTGAGCTGTTGTGGGAGCAGCTTGACCGTATGGTACGCAAGAAGTGCCCATCCAACCAATCCAACTTGTGGGAGCTGCTTCTGGAAGCGTGGGGTGCAATTTCTCCAGATTACCTCAACAAATTAACAGCTAGAATGCCAAAGGTCTGCAATGCTGTAATTGCTGCAAATGGAGGATTCTTTGACGAAAGCAAAGTTTGATGTAAAAAAAATCTTATTTCAAATACAAATCATTATTTCTAACCTTGTCAATGTCTTGACTCTATTTTCTATTCATTTCACAACGTATGGTGGTGAATAAGTGTGACTTTTCAGGAAAACACAAAATTGTTTGGGTGACCCCAAACTTTTGAACGGTAGTGTATGTGTATTCTTTGTTGACGGATTGGTTTTGTAATGTAAAAATCTCCTATTCCCCTTCTTTATTTGTATTTTTGATTATTTTAGTTATTTACTTTTGTAATTTATTGTTTGGTATGTTGTGGAGAATGTGATGTGTACATTTAATTGTATCTCAGTCTTTATTTGTAAAATTTTCAGGTATGACTGCCTTTGTTTTGATGTTCATACAAGAATAATAAAAAAATATATAATAATAACCCAGACTTCCGGAAAAGGGTAAGTAACCAATGACATTTTAGTTTAAAATCAAAAGAGCAAAGGCCACCCCACGAATGCCAAAAAATAAAGTGTTTGAGCGAGCAAAAGCTGCAGATGAGATTAGATAGAGCGGGAGACTTTGTGGAATTGTCTTGCGCGTGCTGTCAGGCATGTCCTCGCGTGCGAGATCTTGTATTGCGCTTGCAGGTGATGTCATGCGCGCGCGGGATCTTCCTGTTTCCTCGTGCGGCAATGAACGACTGTGCGCAAGTGTCAATAATGAGTTCTTCCTTTATCCTCGCGCGGCTTTACTCTATCGCTTGTTCGAGCGTCAATAACGCGCGCGGATTAATGGCGTTGAAATGCCTTCATAAAGGTTGTCAAGCCGGTTCCATTCTGTACAGTTATGGCAGGTAATCGGCTTTGTTTGACAGCGAAATGTAAGTTGCAGGCTTAGGTCAGTGTTCCGTTTGGTTTCATTGACAAAACCCCAAATGCTAGCATCAAAAATGTGATGGAAGTTTTTCAATTATTTATTTATTTTTACAAATTCAAAAGCTCTGCAGGCATGGCAACAGTCTTCATTGTTTCGGAGCTTGTCAGCTGATGCCCACATGAAAAGACCCGCAATTTGAGGACCGAAATGGTTATGAATTTGTGGTGGCCTGTGGTGAATTTCCTTTTGAAATGAACATAGAGTGTCTGCCTATGCATTAAGAATAAATAGCGACTATTAAAGGCAAATGAAACTCCCTGCAGGGAACGGTTGGCACAAAGAGTTGTTTTAAATGACTGAAAGTGTTTATGGATTAGTTAAGACTGTGAAATAGTTAGCGTGGAGGCAGGGGGCACCCCCTTGTGGGTATTATTTATTTAGAGACTCTTTAAAGTGGGCACTAGACAGACATATATGAAAAACAGCCAGAAGCAAAATACATGTCTGTCAGTCGAATTTTTCAAACCCAGCAGCAGTTGCTTTAATTTCACTTGTTCTTACATGCTGTTTGAGGCCTAGTCCAGTTGGTGTGCTTGTACATTTTCTGTCTCAAGAAAGCTGCTCTGGATCTTGCACAGCACTTTGAAGAAAATCTTTGCTGCGTGCAGTGCAAGCTGTTAACTTTTCTCATGTTAAGAATGATAATGACATTTCTTTGATTTGCAGTCTAGTTCACAAGGTTCAGTTATGCTTTTCTGCATTTGCTTTGAAGCTATATTATGTCCAAAAATATTTATGAATGATTTATTTAAGAGTATGTATTCTGATTAAATCCTGATTTTAATATATTATTTGGCATTTGTGCTGAAGACACTTGGTTGAAAGTTTGTTGACAACAATGTTAAATAATGTCTAGCCTTCTAGACCTAATACATTATTATAAAATGACCATAAATAAATGTCTATGTGATGTTAATGTGAAGTTTCTGCGCCACAAGTGTAACCAAACAGAATTGCAATATTATCACTATTTTCAGTCATGACAGTTTGCCTTGTCTCTCATTGGTTGGACAAACAGATACTCCCACCCCAAACTCATGCCATTTGGTTGTTTTGAGAGTTCCACAGAGCCATAGCACAGAGTTTGCAGTTTTCAGGGAAATCAGCCTACAAATAACTTACATTTAGTTGTTTCTGCCTATCATCCCATATAGGAGAAAATATTTGAACACAGAAAATATTACACACATCACTTGGAAAAAGGATGTTGTATCATTGTTATTTGTGGAGAACACTTTTATCTGTTACATATTCAGTGAGTAAGATTCAGACGTTAATTGCATCATTGAGTTTAAGTCAAGAGAATAGTGTAATTTAAATTATTGGGGTACACTAACTGATGTTTGCTTCTTTTCTGTTGCAAAAGGTATATTTCCGGCTTATAGGATGCCCAAGGTGAGATTGGTTAAGGAGAAAAGTTAACTGCTGCCTCTGCCGTAGGTGCTTTAGATAAACAGCCAATGCTCGCCCTAATGCATGGAGAGAAAATAACTTCTCTCCATATTAAATAACTTTGCGTTTGCTCTTTGATGCCGCCAGGTGTAATGCGTAATGACAGCACAGATATGTTGTAATAGCCAGGGAAATTCAAATTCCAGCTGAGTTTATGATATGTACTTGGGATAAGGTTAGCTTTGACTTTGTGAGTCAGTAATTGGATAAAATATAAAATGGAGAGTCTCCGGAGTCACCTCTGATTAGGAAATTCAATTTAAATTGAAAGTCAGGGTCTGGCTTTGTGGACCTTGTGGAAGAGCTAGCAAGAGTCGTATCATTGGCTTCGTTATCAGAAGAAGATGGATGGAAGGTGTTGAGACCACAGTTCAGGTTGAATTATGGCGATGACGCTTATAATACTCTATGATCATAACTTTCTTCTCTTTCTCAAATGGCACACTTGATATGGGTTTGCTGTCTCTTGGCCTTTGCTCTAAAGGTTGAAATTAGCAGGGACTTTGCCATATGATATAATGGCCTAATGTAGTGTTTTGTTGATTGTGATGTGTTGCAATTGTTTACTAATTTTTCATTCATCTGCTTTACCTCATTGTAGAAGTAGCATTAATAGGCTCAGCTTCAGTAAATAAAAAAGAAAAAAAAAAGAAAAAACAACATAAGGAAATATCACCTTGGTTCCAGCACTTTTGTCAGTACACAAAAACTTGCAGTCTAGTTGCACTGAGGATCTATATGCAGACATTATTACTAATGAAACTCAATCTTAGTATGTTCATTGTGCGTTTTATCTGAGAAGTGGTCAAAAATGTGAAAATTGTGTGCTGAGTGACTCCAGTCATTTTTCCTAAGCAACCAATTAGAAAAGGCCAAGCAAATGTGGCTTTAGAAAAAATTCTACTCTCCCGTTCGTTCAAGCATTGCTGTTTGATTATATAATGAAATGAACAATCACATAAAGGATCAACCATTCATTTTGTATTTTTTATAAAAGGAAATTAGTTTTTATTATTAATTTATTTTTCTGTTGAAAATTTCATCAAAGAGTTGTTGCCAGAGAATCTAACTGGGACGATATGGTGCAGTCATGTTAAATGACAGGGTTTGTCGTCGACTGGATGGCATTTGTGCTACTTCATTAATGCACAGACTCTAAATAATTCATGTTCAATTAAAAATGGCAACTTAATTAAACTATCTGCCGTACAGCTTGCTATAGAAAGTGACTTTCTCATTATCTCCATGGCAGACCATTGCTTTGGTTCATCTATTCAGTTTGTTTTTAAAAGTCTCACAGACGCTCTACAGCAGCACAACAGTCATCAAAAAGGATACCAGGAAAGATTAATTATCTTGGGATTACAGAAGAAAGAGAACATGTAATCTTTTCACCCTTTTTGGAGCTTATAGCATTTACTGAAATCTGGAGTCACTGCCTTCTTTTGCCTCAGAGTACAATGTGGTGGCAATATAGGACACCGAGGTTCAGCTTTTTAAAATCATTGAATAAATCCTCTAGCATACAAGAATCCAGACACTTCTCTGCTGTGCTGAAATCCAGATTTACAAAGCTGATGAGAAGGTCTGGCTTCCTGGAGGAAGTGAGAAAGTTGTGAGTTTGGGTGATTAGCTGTGTGCTTGCTGGAAAATCTCATCAAGACTGGTTGCAGAGGCTTGGGAAAGCTCCCCTGTTGTGTTTGGCTGCTAAAGCCAACTCAACTCTCTTACTTTTTGAAAGTTAGCAGCTAGATGTGTAGCACTTAGACGGGCTTGTTACCTGAGTGTCAAGCCACTGAGCACTGGCACTAACAAGTATCTTCAGTCTAGAAATAGACTTCCCCACAGATTAGGACAAGTGATGGGCAGGCCAACATCGAATCTGTACCCACAGAACTCAGTTGAAAGTGCTTCAGATTTCCTCAAAAATTGAAGTCCCATTATTAAGTTCTACACATCCCATGCTTCTTTTGTGTTTATGAATTATATTGATAATTTGATCATGCTTATTGCTATCAATAAGAGTTTTGTACTATAAACTGCATAAAGTGAGATGGGTCACTGGTATACTTACTGTATGAATGGGAGAAATTGTAATGCTGAATATAGTGGCTCTAGGAATGGAAATCTCACTTTTTAGTTTTAGTTTACAGTTAAAAGAGCCAATCACCTTTTTCATAGCAACAGTTTATTTTTGCTAATTTTATTTATTTATTTTTTATTTTTTGCATGTAATCTTGAGTAACTGCTTTGAAGATGACGCTTTTTCCATATTCAAGTAGATAAGAACTGTACTGTAAAATTGTAAAAAATTGGGTCTTGCAGACTGACAGGAGGCATTATGAATATTGCCACAGAATGACCTGACTTCCGTTACAGGGACTTTGATTGTACTCTCAACACTGTTTGAAATCGATTTTGTAGAATTCATCAGATTTTCCCTTCCAACCCTGCTGGATATTTTGTGCTTTGAATACTCGTCTCAAGTATGGGGTTGCTGGTGTACTGGTATCTCCACCTGGCTTCTTAACTAGCTTAAACAACAATATTTCTTTGGTCAACCAGCTTCACCAGAAAAGTCACGACCAGCACTAACCATTATTAGCCAGCCTGGACCAACGTGAGAATTGATGATGGTCTAAGCTGGTCTTTTCAGCTGGGCAATCAGCATATAAAATGCCAAAAAAGTTTATAAAAAAGAAAAGTTAGCACATGCCGTCTGGGCCTGGGTGATTGGACTATTCAGCAAAGAAAGGCCTGGAAAGCACACTGATTTCAACGTTAAAACTCCCTTACTTCGGTTTGAAAATGTACCTTGCTTTGACTGAAATGTATGTGTTGTACATACTTTGTAAGAGTAGATGTGACATTAGTCCAAGCTTAAGTCATGTCTGAGTAATTTAATTTAAAAACAAGTAACAGATGGCAAGATGGCAAGATGGCAACATTCAGCAAGTGTATCTGTTCTCCTTCACCTGTTCCCTGTCAAGGTTCTGTGGCAGAGCCACTTCCAGTCACATGGAGCATATGGCCACTGCTCAAATTTTAATTACCCAATAAACCCCAGAAATACATCCCTAGAAATACCAGGCTGCTGATGTTTGGTATTCTCTCGATTTACCCTGCTGGAAACCCCCCCCCCCCCCCCCCCCTTTGACACTCCTCTGACAAAACCCCTTTTACTTGTTTCTGTGCAGGTAAGCTCCACCCTGCACACCCTGCTGTAAAACAAATTATAGTATAATACTGTAATAGATTGTTTGCCAAACTGTATTTTTGTGAATTAATTTACATTTTACAATTAACTGCATTTAAATTTCTTACCAAATCAATGAAAACTAAGTCAAAGCTGCGGTAAGGAAAAAAATATTAAAACTGATAGCATATTTGGTCATAAAAGCAAATGCAAAGCACAGTGATATAATTTCAACTTAATACAACATCGTATCCATATCACATAGTTAGGTATTACAGACTGCATTTGGATGGGTCATCAAACAAGTCTTAATTAACTCAAACATTTGGGAGACAGAGATTTACGTTTAGCAAGGCAAAAATGCTTTTGACAGAAGTGTCCTTGGTTAAACTCATTTGAAACTACTGTACTTGCATATTCATTCAGTCCATTAACCTTCTGAGAAGAGTACATAGGCCTATAATGGGAGATAACTGTGTTGTTCCTCTTCACTGAGACTTTACAGATTCTTTTGTCTTTTGTGGTTGTCTTGCAAGTGGGTGGGTTGATTCCAGCAAAACATCTGCAAAATCAGTCACAAAAACACAGGCAGAAGCTTTAGGTTGCTGTGTGCCGAATTGAATAAAACTAGTTCAATAAAAAGTAACAGTAACACTTTACAATAAGGTTGCATTTGTTAATGCATTAGTTAGCACAAATAATTTAATATATATATATACTACTAACAATTCACATTAAAAGGTGCATGCGATACAATTATTTAATGCATTAGTAAACGTCTCAAACTCTTATGAGGAACACAAACAAATATATTTTTATGGAAATATGATGTCTGTTTGTCCACACAATGCAAGTCAGTGGGGCCCAGCACTTACAAGTTTCATAAAGGACTCTAATAGTTTAATCCATGTCTTCTGAAGCAATATGATCAGTTTTGGGGTGAGAAAATGACCACAATGTAACTCCTGTGTAATAAATTAGGAAAATGTACTGTTAACTGATCATAATCGCAAAATAAACCCTGACAAGTCCCTGACGTGAAGTGGATAATGACCAGCTGACTGTACATTATACCTAACTTAATAAATGTTTAAAAAGTATGTTGTCTTGTCCATTGTTAATTCAAGACTATTGCTATTGTATTAAGTGGTGTTAACATTTACACCTTTTCAATGTAAAGAAATGTATATGTATCAATTAACAATAACCAAAATTAACAATGAATAACACTTTATAACAGCATTTATTAGTTTCATGTTAACTAATGCATTAGGTAATATTTACACATGCAATCTTGGAGTAAATGTAATTTTTGTTTTACAAAACAAAGAACTGTAACATATTACTAAGCTCAGTTCTAATCAAATAATCCATGAAATTCAAATAAATAAAAATGTATTTAAGTGATTTAAGTTTGAAAATTGCAGCATTCATCTGTTAATAATAATATATTTACTGATGACTTTTGTCAGATAAAGCTGACTGCACATACAATGTTTTCACTGTGTAGTTGAGGTTCATCTCACCTGCACTACAGCCAAAAAATAGCATCTGGCATGCCGCCTCCATCACGCTTTCCGCTGCCTCACGCCTGAAATAATAGTGAAGTTAGTGAGACAATCCTCTAATAAAGCCAAACATAACATTTTGGAAAGCATATGACTTTTACATCCGAATATCATCATATCACGCTGTTTTCAACTATGAATCGCTATAATTCACTACATTTAACATTATATAATGTTAACGTTAGATTTGTTTCTGTTTAAAATAAGGATTGCTTATACGTTCCATATGACATTCAATAAAATAAGCTTTTTAGTGAGTTTAAAAAGATGTTATTTTAAATATTTATTGATGTAAATGCAAATAAACTTACCAAATATTCTGAATAGTTCTTATCAGCCGTTCTCATGCTGCTCCAGTCCACCATTGATTTCAAACTTGAATGCATCCTGCGCAATCCCATAATGCCAACATTACATTATATTATTCTAAAACATGAAATACAGTCACAACACCTTCTACCTGTAAATTAATTTACAGTTGACATGGCAATTTACTGTTAACTACTGTAATACTTCAATTGACCCATAATGCATTGCAATCTACAGATGCAAATTGTAAAAGGTTAAAACAGTACATTTCTGTAGAATTATGCTGTAAAAACTACAGCAATTTGTTACAAGTTGCTGGGGCACCTGGATAAAAGCTGGAGATGCAAATAGTTTGAATTTGCTCATAAGACAGGCAAGCTCTGTCATTGGAGTGGATTGGATATGCTGGAGGAATGATGTCCAAACTATTGACCATTATGAACAATACCTCTCATCATGCCTTCCGCTATAAGGCTTTACAATCCTTCAGTCCACCATGTTTAGAGGCATCTCTGATCCTGATCCATATCTCTGATCCATATCTGAATTTCCCCCTAAAACCAGCCAACAGACTGACCTGACCAGGCTAGGAGACTAAATAAGACCAGCAAACCAGCTTAAACCAGCTTAGTTAAAGACCCAATTGGTTTTCGAGCTTACTATTCCTGAAGTGATGTTATATTTGCCAAACAAGGCCTATCGCTAGGTTTGCATGTTGACAATTTGCTATGATCCACAGGCATTTACAAAAAAAATCCATGTCACGATTGAGAGAAATAGTGGGAAGCTGGAATTGAAAAGTGCACTGGGAGGGTAAAGGGGAATTGCTTTTTAGCATCAGTGAAGAGTTGACTTTCTAACATGGTCTCCTTTGAAGTCGAGACGTATGTCCTGGAGTGAGCTTAGGCACGTGTCTCAACCTGTACCCCAGTGGTGCTTTTAATTGGCAACTTAACAGTGGGTCGCAGTGCTCTCACCCTATGCACTGCTCAGCTGGTGCGGCAGACCTAAAACACTACCCCCTGCATTCCGGCTGACATGTCTCCATGCTCATCACACAGTTATATCTTGATTTATTTCTTGTCTTTTGTTGCAACTCAAGAGTTTCTTGTCTCTCTTTCCATTCTCAAACTGGCAATGGTTGTTGTCCAAATCAGGCAGACCATGCTTCACTGTCTCACCAGTCTCACTTTTGCTAAAAGGACTATCTTAGATCAGCTTGTGAAGGTATGTGCATGTATATTAATGGGTGTATGAGTTTTTATTACGTGTTAGATGAGTAGGTGGTCCTTCGCTGTTGTCCATGGTGCGTCAGGATGCGCTTGCTTATACACTAAAAATGTGATGTGATCACATGTGTTTGACTACCCGTGACAGCATTTGCATGGTCAGATCATGAAACGTTTTGGCCCCATTTTACACCTGTATTTAGCACTGCGCACTTGTTATTGGACCATCCAATATGGATATTAATACAAGGTGTAAACAGGTTCTTAGTCCTGCTAGAGAGATGTCAAAACAGTAACCAAGCTCATTTTTCACTTCTAAAGCATAAGTGCTTATTATGATATTGTATCAACGTTTTCTCGGGATGAGAAGTCATAGAGCTGTTATCTATTAAATATAACTAACACTTTAAGATATAATTTTTAGCTGAAAAGATGGTGAGGTCCAATTATAGAGAGAGCCTGTGCTAAGTGCAATGCTATCAGTATTTTGAGATGTGAGAAAGAGAAGAAAAGCTAGCTCCAAAAGTATGCTTATCAGCAGCATTGTACTGCAAGTGTAACATTCATGGTCAGCAAGCATTTACCCATTTAAAGGTGAAATTCTCAATAAAGTATAGCAGAAAAAACTAGAATTAACGATTTTCTCCTGACAATATAAATGTAAGAATAACTAACGCTTTGGCAGTTTGCTTTAAAATACTGTCCATACAGAAGATGCAAATCATGCTAAATGTGCCCTTTCGACAGGTCTGTTATAGTGCTCCGCATTTAGTTGTACTGCAAAAAAATCGATTTCTTTATCAGTATTTTTGTGAAGTTTACACTTTTATAGTGCTTTTCTGACATTACAGTCAAAGTGCTTTGTCTTGCTCAGTACAAATTTAAACAAATTTTAAAAAGATGTTTGCTTGTTTTGAAAATTGCTTGTTTTTAAAAAAAATTTTACTTGTATTTTTTACTTGAATTAAGTTTATTTCCTACACCATTGATATTTTTTTTGTCTTGTTTTAATCATAAATCTAACAATATTCAGACAAGATTAAACAAGATAAAACTATTTGAATTCCAATCTTTTATCATAGACTTTTGTGATCCAAAGCTCGGTTTGTTCTGCTCTCATTTACCAGCAGGGTAACGGCTGAAATGTCTGTCAGAATCCCAATCTGATGAGGCCTCAAGAGAATCTTTCTTAGCATACTGACTATCTCTCATTTTACCACAGAATATTATCAAGTAAACACAAGCTGTGTTTGTATGTTTGTCTATGTTGTCTAGGGGTCTGCTTCAACTGAAGTACCCATTGGAAGGGATAGCAACACTTAAAAATATATATTATCTTGCTTTTTTTTTTTTGTCTTGTTTTCTTGCAAAAATATATTAACATCCCTATTACAAGACATTTACCTGAGATGCAAAATGACAAGTCTTATTTTCAGAGAAATCTAAAAAAAAAAAAAAAAAAAAAAAAAAAAAAAATGCTTTATCTGGCATTTTTCTGTTCAAGTAGATTTATCTTGTTTTTAGGATATTTAGATATTTTTACAAAAACACAATTTTTTATATATATATATTTGCAGTGAATGGGTGTTAGTTTGTGTGTCTTACATTCAATCAAACTCTATGGTAATTTTATGCAAATTCATCTTTAATGCAGTAGAAGCTAGCCAAACTGGGCAGATGCTAACAACCTGGTTGTGTGACATGCCCTCATCCTTGTAAACCATGAACAAAACTATGCAAGAAATGACCCAGATTACATTAACTACAGCGTTGGTACTGCATTGGCTCACCACTTTGATTTCCAATATAATATCTGGATCCTGAAGTAGAACCAGTTGAGAACCTCTGCTAATGTAAATTAGGTTAATGGACTGGACCAGCACGTTAAAGGGGACCTATTATGCAAAATTCACTTTATATTTGTTTGTACATAAATGTGAGTCGGCAGTGTGTGTACATAACCAAGTCCACCCACTCCTCTTTCTTATATTTCTTTTAATAAAAAACAGTTTGTCAAAATTAATGTTTTTTGTTTAGAAAACAGTAACGTGACGTCACGTTACAGCAGGCCTCGCCCACGACTGGTGACTGACTCCACCCTATTATCATAGATCCTCCCCTGAGTGATCTACACACAATCCACACATTTACTGTCAGTTACCATTGTCTTTGTTTGTATTCACAGAGACCAGATATACATACATAGCTAGCTCTACAAATCACAGCTGAGAATCTTGACTGGTATCTGGCACTGTCCCCCTATATCTCTACATTCCTTTTATTTCATTCTGTCATCTCCTCTATTCTCGCCATTGTTGTATCTTCTGTAGCATAAAATGTTACTTCTCACATTTGAAAGTGTGATTTGTCATTTTTGCTGGTGGCATGCCATTACTCACACTATAACCGCAAAAAATAACAGCAATCCTTTATACTTGCATGATTGAATTTGGAAACAAAACTGAAAAAAATGACCTCCTATTGCGAGGAAATAGAATAATTCTATATTTCTGTGAGAACAGAGAACAGAATGTGTGTGTTTGTGTGAAAACGAGAGAAAGCATTGTCACTTTGGGATGTGTGTGCTTAGCTAGAGGCTGCTTATTTGGTTTGCTGTGACTCATTCTCCAGTGAGGCAGCATATGTAAATAGATATGTGCAACTTCAGACTGACTCTTCCCATATCTCCATCTGTCCATCTGTGTGGCTCTGTTTGGTTTCCTGAGAGTGTTGCTAGTGGTTTCCTCTCATCAAGTTTGATTCTGTGGTTGTTCTGTGTGAATGCATGCATACAAATATGTTTTAATAATTTATTGAAATTAAAGCACCATCTCGTTAACATCCACCCACCAATGACTCAAAGGATGACTGGGGGCCCATGGAGTATGATGTAAGAATGAGTAGTTTTGAGTTCAGGTAAAATTAAGTCTTGAGGCTTAAAATAAACTTGAAAATAGACTTCATGCTAATAGGCGTTTTTTTTTACCATGAGAATTCCACTGCCAATTCAAAATTGTAATAAATATATATATATATATATATATATATATATATATATATATATATATATATATATATATATATATATATATAGTGTATTTGACCTATTAAACAGAAACGTTTCTATGCTGAAGTGCCACTTTAATGCAGCCTCTGAGGAGATGATTAGGTGAGATAAAACCAAACTTACTTTGATAATCCTTCAGTAGCCAGATGCCTGGGCCAAAAATGCAAGCCATGGGATTCTGGCTAGCTTGTATCATTAGGAAAGGTAATTACAGTGCTTCTTTAAAATCTTTAAAATCTATAGACAAGATTTTAATTGTTAATAACTTAAACGGCTGAGTACAAAATTGAGGCTATGGGGAATACCCACAATTCCTTGTTCTTTAATTCTTTAATTATGTTTCCTTGGTCAAAAGGAACTTAGGGGGACACTTAAATAGTTATTAAGAATTCATAGAGGTTTTAGCTCTTTTGTAGTATTATTTATGTTGTTTTGTTGCAAATAGTTGTTTTGTGTGATGTCACCCTTATTAAGGTGATCTCTAACACTGACTACTGTTTACATGGACACTAGAAAGCGGCTTATTGTGAGAAAGTTGCATTCCCATTTACGGGAATATATAATGTACTGTTCATGTACTGTATAAGTTGCATACACTTTACTCCCTTAAAAATGCAGCTCATTCAGTAAGCAGCTTTCTCCATAGCAATATAATTTTCCCACGACACTAAATAACAAACATGGGATCCAAGGAAGACTTTGCTATTTTTTTTCTTTGTTGCTTTTCTTTATTTATAGGTATTCCAGTGTTGTTGCTGTGTTGATTTTCTTTACTTTCTATTGTGGCCTGCAGCTGCATTGCACGGCAATAGTGGGGTTTCCCTCTTACGTAAAACTCCTTGATTTCCCCAATGTATGATCGCATAGGCAAATGTGAGGGACAGTCAATGTTTTACAATGGGTATGGTTAACAGTGTATGTGATTTATCCACTGCACTCTCAGAAATGTTGAATTCTTTCTACTGCGTTGACTTGTTGTTGGGCTCCATCCGATGACGTTTGTTACCCCAGTCTGCTCCATGCAAGCGCACTCTTCAAACACCGGTAAGAACACCGCTTATGCATTTATGGCCACCTTAAGCTGCATACTCTGATAGAAACCTTTCTATTAATCCCATAAGTGCCAGAAGGAAATTAGCGTTCTTGTTTACATGGCGTTTCAGAATGGCACTTTCTGCAAAAACCCTGGATAAACGTTTTCTAAAGTGCACGTAATCGTGGTCAATATCTCAGTTTTCCTTGTGCATGTGCAATATATACAGGCATATATGCATTTTCGTTGAGAAATACGTTTATTTAATGACAGACCTAGAATGAGTTATAATCTTCTATATTTGAGTTATGTTAGTGTATGAGTCTATTTAACTAACATTATTAAGTAGAATTCAAGAGATTGTAGCAGCAAAAGTTTCGACCTACTTTTACCAAATACATGTGATCAGTGTGGAAAAAATTCTGTAGATTTACAAATAAGAAGTGACCAAACCTTATCTAGGGATGAGAATATCATAGAAATATCATAGGTGGGCTCTTTTGATTCAGGCCAGTAAGCAACCCCCCAAATCACCATAGCAAATGCATAGCAATGCCCTGGCAACACAAACAACACCCTAGCATTATTGTGGCAAGTTTTGCACAGGGAAGCACCACTTACCCCTCTCTTCAGAAAATGTAAAATTCTAATTTCACTTAGTTTAAAAGATACAGTGTCTGCCATTATAATAACAGTCTTAATCTCTTGTCCGACTGAAGTAATGATGTGCAAAATCGACTAGTCGGTGGGTTATGTCTACGGTTAGTCGACTAGTCGCCAATAAAGCCCTGTATAATTAGGCTGGAGTAATTTCCAGAAGACACCAATCAGACGCATTTCTTAATAATAGGCTGTGAATGCAGCTCACTGCATCAAACAGAAAGGCTATTAAAACAAATTAATAAGCCTAATAACTATAACCATTGTGTGCACAAAACTGTCCAAATGTTTAAAAAAGAGACTTATGGATTTTGTATAAAACAGCAGGAACTTTGCTAGTAAAATATTGTTGTGGCGCTTGTGTTTTTTTTTTACCATTAAATGCATGTTTTGCCAACACCTTTTGTTATTCGTCTCTTCATTACATAGCAAGTAAAATCCTTAAATGTAAATATAAATTAAGTAAAAACAATAGAACTAATAACACTGCTATGAACTATCACTAGTTCATAGATATACATAAATATCTATGATAGCATTTGGGTGTATAAACTGTGTACAAAACAAAAAGCACTAATAATATAGAACAAATAACATATGGAATAATGTAATGTAATTTAATGAGCCAGAATTTTTGCGTACCTCTATTTCATAAATGAATTCCAATGGCTAAACTCTTTTGTGTTTGACAAATATGTCAAATATCAACTTTATTAGAACAATTTAAAAAGGTTTCCGACCTTACTCTTGGACGATAGGCCGTTTCAAAAATACCACGATAGTAAATTAATATATATATATATATATATATATATATATATATATATATATCTGTCGATGCATTTAAAATATATGCAGAACTGAACAGGCCATTGAATTTTAAAGATAGACCTCACCAAGTTTAAATGAAATGTATTTCAAATGCCAGCTTGTAATCTGCTGAGAGCCAATATTTTTTTTTTATTCATGAGAGAATAAAGAAAAAAAAGTTCCACCCCTTAATCATTAATGCAACAATATATTTTTATTCAGAAACAAAAGCTACATGTTCAGGAAGGAGACGTGAGCGAAGCCTGTTGACACCTGCCACTGCTCTCTCGGCTGGGACAGACGTGGAAGGGACAGAGTGAGACTCATCCATCCCCCATTGGAAAGGGTTCTGGTCTGGGTCCATGCAATGATTTTTGTCATATATCTCCAGCTCTGTAGGTCGGCTTAGTGTGTTTGAGTAGTATTTCTCGCCAAAAAAAGAAAAACAATTGAACTTTACGCTTCAACAACAAAATTCGGAGCGTTATTGACATTATCTTTACATTAATTCGAAAATATTGCAATGTACTATACCAGTTCTCACTTTTGTGAAATTTGTTCAGGCAGCGCATGGTTTCCGTGACGTGACTCGCGCTAACAGTTTAGCGCCTGCAGCAAGTTTGAGGTAAACCGTCAGATTTATGAAAATAATGTTTATATTATACTTTTTATGCTAATTGTAATAGTATTTGTAATTAGAAAAAAAATATTTAAACTACAATAATTCCAAAATTAACAGACTTCCTTAAATATTACAGTTAAAAAAGTTAAAACCTTTTAAAATATTTTTTATTGTTTAAAAAAGACTAGTTGACGTCACTAATCGACTAGTCAGAACGAATAGTTGACTAGTCGACAATTCCTGCACATCCCTAGATTGAACCAGGATCATACACTGGTGTCTAAGGCTACTTGATTTCCTCCCGCATGTAGTAATGAAACTGACCCCAGATCAGTGTTAATGACTTACTGCTGCACTCATTTACTGAGGTGTACTTTGATTTCAGCTTCTCTTCCTTCTCGAATGCAATATATTCTCTCTCTCTCTCCTTCTCCCTTTCTGGCTTGTTTCCCACCTCTGATTAGTTTAATTTTACAGTGAGACACCTTGAGGTTTCCCTTATTCTCAAAGCAGAAACACAGATTGAATGCTGTGGCCTCCACTGACATGAAGATTGCTGTGATCTACCACAGATGCTCACAGGGGGTTAATCTTCCCAGCTTTTGAACTGGCGCACACTGTAAATATCCCATTAAATGTTGACATAGAAGGTGATTTTTTAAAACCAACATTTGTTAATTTTTTCATGTAATACTGGCTTTGTATTATGCACATCAAATCAGTTAAATAAGGCTTCCATTTTAGTCTATAAACTTCTGTTTCCTTGTTTTTCCTGTTAGATGTAGTAACCTTTATTTAACCTGGAAACAACAACCCAAAATTTCAATTTTGCATACCATCTTGTCATTTAAAACACAAATGACTTTTTCTCCTGTGGAGAAGGATTTATTTTAAGGAATGTTGCGATCGATGATAGAAGTTGATATTGACTCACTTTAAAGCTTAAAAAGCACCCAAAATTATTAGAAAAGAAGTCTGTGTGATTTGTGTGTCATATTCCAAGTATTCTGAAGACAAAAGATCCTTTAGTATGATGAATATACAGACATTCAAGTTGTTAATCACTCTCAAATTATAGCAAAATACTGTATTGTAATGTGTCAATAACATCAAACCTCATTGGTTCTTGTGCGTCTCCAATCGGCATGACACAAGATCCAATGAGATTGACGTTATTGACGTGCCACCATATTTGATTTGGGCTCTGTGTACTTGAGTTGATCAATGATTTGATTTGGGAGTGAATAATGAATCTGTTCATCAGACAAAGCGATCACGACATTCTCACTTCATAAACACATAATGTAGATGACATATTTCAATGTTCAGAACCACTTAAGTTTGAGTTTATTGCATAGGGATGAGGCCTTAAGCACACACCTAATTGGCATGTCATTAACTGGAACATCTGATATATGTAGATGATTCTACAGCAGTGCTTTTCAATCCTGCTCTTCGGGGCCCCTCCAGCTTTGCACATTTTATGTGTTTCACTCATCTGATCCACACAATTCGGCTCATGATAACCCTCAACTGAAAAATTTAACCAAGTGAGTATGTACCATTTATGTTTGTTTTTATTCATGTTTTGATTCATAATTGTTTTTCATGTCTTTTTTATTTTGATAGTTGCAATGTTTCCCGTTCATGTCATGTGATTGTTTAATCCGGTAATGAAAACAAGTCTTGAAATCTTATGCAATCTTTTTTAAGATTTTTTTAAAAATATATTTTACTGGACAAAACAAGACATAAATACTGATTGATAAAATATTTTTTCTTTTTAAGTAAGATATGGGACTCGTTCAAAATGTGTAGTGCTGGGGTCCACCCAAGCTGAGATACTGTTGTAAAGGATTCATAATCTTTCATTGAAATCTACATAGTATATCACACCTTGGTTTTGAAACATTGTGGACACTGTTCTATGTTTCTATGTATATGGGAAGGCAGTTTTGGCAGACCATTGATGTCATGAGCTTCCTACACTAGTGTTTTTTACAGTGCATTATCATTTATCAAAGTCGCTGTAATTTCATTCAAGAGACTATGTAGAGTGGAATCTAGAGACTAAAGATTACCATTGTGGGGGACGATAAAGAATCAATACACTTGTCCCTGGATGACAGTAACATCATTTCACACTAGTCCAGATCTCATGGATGACCATTAGGCAGGGCTGCTTTGAACGAAAAATATCTTGACACACTTGACAGTCTTTCAAGAGGTCATGTTTTTGCAAAGAAATTTCAAGTATAATTCAAGTGAAAGTGCATGCTCAAGCTGAGAATGGCATAAAACATTAGTCTTTTGCTGATATGAAAATGGAGAAAAACAGTTTTTGCCATACTTTGAGTAAAAGTCTATTAATCTCTTCATTAAACTCTTCCTAAGCCAAAGCTTAATTTTTTTCGACTAGCTTTTTGGCACAACTGTTCTTGCTTTTGATGGGTTGAGGGCGTTTGAAACGATCGCTGCTTAAATCTAACTGTGACTCATGTCTATGGAGCTTAAAGTTGTGTAGTCAACTCATGGCCTTTTCTGACCATTTTGACACCAAGAGCAAGATTGCGATTGTCGGGGGAGTGAGCAGACACAGTGGTGTATTAGTGCAGCGACTGCATTTTCGCGTTGTCACTGCCCAGGCACGCTGCTGGAATGTGCTGCAGCCACATGGGCCTCAGCTTAGCTACCCCACTAGCCTCATTAGCATCCTGGCGCATAGCTTTGGCTGAGCATCCAGACAAAGACAAACCCTGTATTTGATGAACAGGGATGCCACTCACCCTTCTACCCAACACTGTAAGGCTATTCATCCTTTCTTAGCACTCACAATGATTGCATTTCATTTTGTACTCCCAGTTTTAATGAGGGAGCCAAAAAAACACAGTGGTAGAAGTATCATGGATTCTTTCCATAATGCATGTAACAATAGCCCAAAGATGGATGGCCTACTGTAGTCTAGCACTTGTGGTGTGAAAATACAATATTATTAGGTGGAACCACAGTGCCACCAGGCCACGTGCAACCAAGATGGTTGGCTGAATGGCCTGAATTCAGATGCCACATCAGTATACTCCATTATTCCAGGAACATTTAAAAATTAAGGACCCAACAAAATTCTAATTGGATTTTTGTGGCTTTGGTGTCTATTAAATTTTATTGCTGACTAAATGTAGCAGATATGCATTTAAAGAGGCCCTATTATGCTTTTTGGGATTTTACCTTTCCTTTAGTCTGTAATATAGCTGTTTGTGAATGTAAAAAGTCTGTAAAGTTACAAAGCACAAAGTCCATGCAAAAGGGAGTTATTCTCTTCCACAGGCAACAGTGCTCAAGAATGACAAGAAACGGGTGGATTGTAGTCAAATTAAGACAAATTATGTATGGATTTTATTGTACAGTGTTTTATTATTGAGTTTTTATGTGGCACTTGCTTGTCTGTTTACGTTATATCCTTTTATGTGTTGACATTGCACTTTGAGCTTCTTGCACATTCTTTTCCAATGTGGTTTTATACTGCAAATGGCTAATAAAGTGAATCTGAATCTGAATCAGCCATTTCTTCTGTAAAGTATCTACATCACTATGTTACACATTTGCATAATGCCCACCTAAGGGCTACCTTGGCCCGCCCAAGATGAGTTGGGTTAGTGTTGTCGCCATGTCAAGAAGATGCTGTTGTCTTCACAGCAAAAGCAAAACCTCTTTGTTTGGATTTCCAAATGCAGACGAATTGGAGAATCAGTGTTTAAAATATATTTTAACTATTTAGCTGTACAACCACAACCGATGCTGGATTTTCAAGAAGGTTACTCCTGAAAGATGGTGCAATTCCCACTTTGTTGGAACAATCTGGCACTTCAGAATCACTACCTGTAAGTATGCTTGATCATTTGTGAATTTATCTGCTACCGAGAGTTCAAAAGCAGAGTTTTGTGTTGTAGCTACAGTGTACACCCAGTGCACAGCTGTAGGCTGTGTTCCCCTTTCATAGCTCGGGTGAAAAATGTTTGGGTACACCCATTTCAGCAAAAAATTACTAAATTAGATGCATTACGTGTCTTGCTTAAAGTTTTGTCAGGTTCACAATAATCAACAGTGTATTTGTAAGAAAGCTACAAAATTAAAACTTACCACTGTGAAACATCCTGCTCAAGTCGTGCTTGCGATGATGATTCGGGTCGATCAGCTTGTTCTCGGACTCAAACTGGTATGGCAAAAACCGACACCATTGTTACCATAGATACAATAGTGTTTCAGCTGTTAAGGAAACACCTGAAACTCAGTTATGGTAAGGGGCTTTACATTTCCGACACTTGCACCAATCACAACAGTCTAGGCCAGCTGACCAATCAGTGCAGACTGGGCTTTTCAGAAATGGGGGCTTTAAAGAGACAGGACATAAATCAGAGTGTTTGAGCCAGAGGATGAAAGTAGGATTAGCAGAAATTTACAGTATTATTTAAAAAAAGATTAAAATATGTAAACCTATTCTAGTAGTCTTGTGCAAAGGGATTTAGATGGGCAAGGAGGAGGCAAGAACCAGCTTGACAAAATAAACAATAGTTTAATGAGAAACTTAAACAAAAGACACAAACACACACACAACAGACATGCCCGTAAATGATCTCTCTCTCCCGCACCATCTTCCGCAGTCAGCCTTTATCCCTCTCGGAGGCTTGATTAGCCTGAGAAGTGACCGGGTGTGTAGAATCACCACCTGGCCCCGCCCTCCACCCTGCCACATTCCTCCCTCATTGCCCCCCGTACACCCCCCCCTTTCCCTTTGGAGGGGCGTGCCTTCCGCCCCGTCTGCCGGTAGGTCATCCCCTCATCTACCTGGATGAGGGAGGGGACAAGGGGAGGTTAACAGAAATAAATTAAAATAGGGGAGGGTACTTCCTGTAACATCGTAGTACCCCCCAAAAAACACTGTAAAATTTAATTGAGAGGGAATAAGCCAATGCGGAGCTGCAGTGAGAGAGAGAGAGAGAGGAGAGAGAGATGGAAAAAAAAAAATCTTTCTCGCCAGTTCTCTGATACACCATCGCATGGTCCATGATCACTCCTCCACCCTCTCAGGCGGATGAGAGCCGCTCCTTCCCGGGCGGACCGTAGTCAGACCCACAACCCCCGGCGGACAGAATGCCCCTCCGCGTTCCTGGCGAATCGTGGGGACACTCCTCCGCCCCTGGCAGCGGCCCTGCCGCTCCAATTGGTCGGGAAGACACTTCCCTTCTCCCCTCACGGACGGCAGTCTTCTTTCATCCCCTCCGCATTTCTGGGGGATGGCAGGGCTCTCCTCCGCCCCTGCCAGCGGCTCCATCGCTCCAGGCGGTCGGAGAGTCCAGTCCCCACTCGCCTGGTGGATGGCTGCTGTTCACTGTGTCTGGGCGGTCGGGCTACTCCATCCCCCGTCGGATAGCAGTGGCGCTCCCCCGGGTGGACGGCAGTGTCGAGGACTCCGCGACGGGCATCCCTCCTCCTCCCCGGGTTTCGGTACCAGTGTAAAGGAATTTAGATGGGCAAGGAGGAGGTGAGAACCGGCTTGACATTATAAATAATAGTTTAATGAAAAACTTAAACAAAAGACACACACGACGGACATTTCCATAAACAATCTCTCTCTCCCGCACCATCTTCCACAGTCGGCCTTTATCCCTCTCGGAGGCTTGATTAGCCTGAGACGGGACCGGGTGTGTAGAATCACCACTCGGCCCCGCCCTCCACCCTGCCACATCCCCCAAAATAAAATCATGAACCTGTAAATTAGCATAATATGGGCTCTTTAAAATTGCATTCTCATTTGGAAAAACAGACCAAAAATATTGATGACTCTTGCACTACACAGATTTTTGTTCAATCAAATGCTAGAAGGAGAATGTACCTTCCTCCTAATACCACCTTCAGCAGACTGTCAAGGAGCAAATCATGGTTCATAGCTGTAATGTAAACTACTGGCTATTTAAAAAAAAAAAAGAAAAAAGAAAGGATCAGCCCTTCGACATGTCCCATCCAAATTTCCTGTTTCCATAAGAAAAATGTCAAAGCACTCGACAAGTGAATATTTTTTTGTTACAATTTTCATGGGGTCTTTCAGAGTCTTCAGAAATTATTATGAAGATGTATGTATAATGATTTGTTATAAAGTTTGGCAAAGTCCTGTAAAACATTTTTGGTCGAGATTGTGTTCTCATTGTGAAGAATGTTAAAACAAACACGTATGAGGGATCAGTTTGCCTGTAGCAAAAACAGAACAAGTCCAATTAACTGAAGAATGATGAGGGCACATTACCTCACCCAACTCATAATGACAGGTATAAACTTAAAATGCAATCATTATCAAGGTCAGTATCACAAGTTTGAATGAAAATTTCTAGTTCTCCATTATGTATTCATTCAACTTGTCCTCATTGAGGCTCAGTATCGTGTTAGCACCTGAGGCTAAGTGGCAGTAGGCACTCCTGAGACAGTCATCACCAAACCCAAATGAGAAACTTGTCTGGCACCACATTCACATTCAGAGACTTCATAGTGTAACTGCCCAGACAGACCATTGGAATGCTAAATAAGAAGACTGCATTGAGCTCTCATTGGCTGAAGCTCTGAGTGGGCAGAGCTTATCACTGCAACTGCTGCTGCACTGCCACTGTCAGTGCAGCTAGGGCAGTCCAATAGTACTGGATTTGTATCTGCCCGTTAAAGGGATAGTCCACCCAAACATGAAAACTCGGTCATAATTCACTCACCCTCATGTTGTTACAAACCCATATGACTTTCTTTCTTCCATGGAACACAAAAGGAGATGCTAGTCAGAATGTAAGCCTCAGTCACATTCCCTTTCATTATTATTATTATTTTTTTCCCATACAATGGGAAAAAAACCATCACAACTGAACAGCAACAAGCAAGTCCTCCACTCAGCCTCTAACCCCCCCCCCACCACCACCCTCATTCAGCCCTCAGTCTTGTCATGACTGCCTCCAATAAGTAATTACAATATAATTTGGCACAACAAGAGAACACAGAGAAAACATCAGGCTTGAGCCAATGCCAGGCCTGAAAGCCCCTTGGCTAGAGATCATTGAAGCTTTTGTATGTGCGAGCTCATCCATTTGTTTTGTTTATTTATGTGAACAAGTTCCCTTTCGAGAGTCATGCTGTTATTAGCCTTCATTAAAATGTTGAAAAATGGCCTGTCCAAGCTCTCTAAGGAGATTCCACTGAAGCATGTAGCAGTCTAGATATCAATAGCTTCCAACAACTGTCGGAAGAAGATTTAGATTAAATTAATTATTCTTTTTTCAGGAGACGTGCTATTATCTAATTTGCTGCTAACAGTGGGATCCTAAATTAAATACTTGATGAATGTAACATCTACTTTGTAATTTATCTTCACTGCCAAAAATCATTTTCGTAATCTTTCTTTTTTTTCTTTTCTTTTTTTGTATTGTTTCCCAGTAAAATGATTTCTAAATGTCTTTAAAACAATATACAGTGCATCCGGAAAGTATTCACAGCGCTTCACTTTTTCCATATTTTGTTATGTTAAAGCCTTATTCCAAAATGGATTAAATTCATTATTTTCCTAAAAATTCTAAAACAAAACCCCATAATGACTAAGTGAAAGAGGTTTGTTTGAAATTTTGAAAAGCCATGAAGTCCAAGGAATTGTCTGTAGACCTCCGAGACAGGATTGTATCGAAAAATTTCTGCAGCATTGAAGGTCCCAATGAGCACAGTGGCCTCCATCATCCATAAATGGAAGAAGTTTGGAACCACCAGGCCACCCGGCCAAACTGAGCGATCGTGGGAGAAGGGCCTTAGTCAGGGAGATGACCAAGAACCCAATGGTCACTTTGACAGAGCTCCAGTGTTTCTCTATGGAGATAGGAGAACCTTCCAGAAGAACAACCATCTCTGCAGCACTCCACCAATCAGGCCTGTTTGGTAGTGGCCAGACGGAAGCCACTCCTCAGTAAAAGGCACATGACAGGCCATCTGGAGTTTGCCAAAAGGCACCTGAAAGACTCTCAGACCATGAGAAACAAAATTCTCTGGTCTGATGAAACAAAGATTGAACTCTTTGTCCTGAATGGCAAGCGTCATGTCTGGAGGAAACCAGGCACCGCTCATCACATGCCCAAT
Organism: Moxostoma hubbsi; assembly: GCA_032164185.1. Classification (NCBI taxonomy): domain Eukaryota; kingdom Metazoa; phylum Chordata; class Actinopteri; order Cypriniformes; family Catostomidae; genus Moxostoma; species Moxostoma hubbsi. Next base: position 31,920,145 of record JAVLUX010000015.1, on the reverse strand, counting down.
ACCGTCCCTACAGTGAAGCATGGTGATGGCAGAATCATTCTGTGGGGATGTTTTTCAGTGGAAGGAACTGGGAGACTAGTCAGGATTGAGGGAAAGATGAATTCAGCAATGTACAGAGACATCCTTGATGAAAACCTCATCCTGAGCGCTCTGGACCTCAGATTGGGGCGAAGGTTCTTCTTCCAACAGGACAAAGACCCTAAGCACACAGCCAAGATAACAAAGGAGTGGCTACTGGACAACTGTGTGAATGTCCTTGAGTGGCCCAACCAGAGCCCAGACTTGAACCCTATTGAACATCTCTGGAGAGATCTGTGCACTGATGCTCCCCATCCAACCTGATGGATCTTGAGAGGTCCTGCAAAGAAGAATGGGAGAAACTGCCCAAAAATAGGTGTGCCAAGCTTGTAGCATCATACACAAAAAGACTTTAATTGGTGCCAAAGTTTCTTCAACAAAGTATTGAGCAAAGGCTGTGAATAATTATGTACATGTGATTATTTCGTTTTTTATTTTTTAATAAATTTGCAAAGATTTCAAACAAACTTCTTTCATGTTGTCATTATGGGGTATTGTTTGTAGAATTTTTAGGAAAATAATTAATTTAATCAATTTTGGAATAAGACTGTAACATAACAAAATGTGGAAAAAGTGAAGCGCTGTGAATACTTTCCGGATGCACTGTACATTTACATTTACTATTAAGACTGTTTTTCAGAGAATAATATCTTGAATTAAGTTCATTTTTAATACCACATTAATTTAATATTTTTATTTTATTTGTTGTAGGCTAAGCATTAATCTAACATAATTCTGTTTTAAACAAGATGAAACAACTTGGCAAATGACTAAGAAAATAGTCTTAAAAAAAAAACTTAATTCAAGATATCCATCCATCTTCAATAGCTGCTTATCCTAGCCTATCCCAGCTGTCTTGGGGGAAATACCCTGACAGGTGGCCAGTCCATCACAGGGCAAACACACACATTCATACCCATTCACAGTCTCACTCTCTCACACTGGCAATTTAGAGTCTATTATTCACTTCAACTGCATGTCTTTGGACTATGAAGCAAACTGGATCAAACCCACGCAAACACTCGGAAAATATGCAAACTCCACACAGAAAGGCCCAGTTTGAGCCAGGACTTGAATTGGTGACCTTCTTGCTGTGAGGCAACAGTGCTACCAACTGAGCCACCGTGTAGATCGTCATCTAATTCAAGACATACAGAACTGTGCATAAGTTTTAGGCACTTACATTTCATGAAAAATTTGTCGTAAGATGATTATTTATATCTTCAGCTTTAGTCTGTCAATAGGAAAAATACATTTTAGACTGCTAAACATTACTTTTCCAAATACAAATTATTAGAATAGAAGAACAGGGTGCACTGCAATAGATGGAATTTGTATGAAGTTAATTGATAAATGAAAAACTATTTATGGCATTTTTTTTAAGTCATCCTCACTATGCTACATTTTTAACAAGTGCCTAAAACTTTTGCACAGTACTGTAACAAGATATAAGCCATGTATTCCTACATAAATACATTTACCTTTGCATTTGAACATTTCAAATGCTACAAAAAGGGGATAATTCTACCAGAGAATGTAGTGCGCTATTTTAGCATGTATCAAACAGACACAGACAGGGGGGACTTTACCCTATGACCATGCGTTACACAGACACATTTTGCTGTTGCACACCGTCTCCATGTTTACATCAGCTTTATTTTTTTGCTCGCGTGGGCCCCCTAGTGGCCTGTCCCCCTGGAGATATGCCCATAAAACCCATTGGTCGGTCCACCCCTGACCCTAAGCCACTTTTGTCTTACATATATATTTATGTGCACACCTCGTGAAATCCATGTGCAATAATACAGATCAAAGAACTACATTTGATGCCATGGTTCTGTTGAATATTTAAGAACAACTCCGGCAATATTGTAAATTTAGAGTTAGCCATATAGGGTCATTCTACAAAGAAAAGTGCAGGGAAAAGACAAATAGGATGTTGTCAGAGGATGGGGAAATGAATCAGATTTATCTAGAGCAATGAGCATGTGAGAGAGAGGCAATTTGTTTAACAATCCTTCCAGGTTAGCGTGCTACCTTGCCAAGGGATATTTAAAGTGTGTGTCCCACTTTGAAATGTGCATCCTATCTGAAACTCAACTTGGCTTCTGAGAGCTTTTGTCATAAATGATATTCACCTCTTCTGACATGTTCTCGAGAGGTTTGTGACTTCCCTCACCACCTCGTCTTTTAATTGAGCACTTGTGCTACACTTAGAGACCTAGTCAGCATTGGGAGTAAATCCCTTGAAATCTGATATTTACATACACTTGCGTTCTTTCTATCAGGGACACATAGTTCTGTGAACTTTCCCCTTTGATATACTCTTCAACAAGATGGAGTGGGAGGAAATGAAGAAGCATGTTGTTCACATAGTAGTTTCATAGCCTTACCCTCTTTGAAATTCTCACATACTCAAAGACACAAACATTCACTCTTAACTACAGCATCCCACATTCATTAAAAGCATTCCCCACAGCACTTTACTTTACACCCAGGAGTTACAGGAGCAGTTGCTGAAAAACAGCCCTATCTGGTTCAGAAATGTGTGAAAGATTTGTTGTCACTAACTGCCATACATAATGGCCGTCTTGCTGAGATAAACTACTTTTTAAAATTGAGGCCAAGTAATTTATGTTATTTGAAATGAATTACACTTTCAGCCCTAGCTCTTAGATTTACATCTCAGAAAATGGCAATATGTAGCAAATATTGAAAGAAGACGCCACCCTATAGGATCTGTAGGCCTACAGTACAGTCAGTAACACAGGCATTTACATAGAACGGCTCTTATTAGCTTGTACTCCCACTTCTCATCAATAGTCTCAAATGCTTTGTCCACTGGTGTTTTTCGGTATTCGGTGCTTTCAATCCAGACTTCAGATGATGATTTCACACATTCTTTGTGGCAATTCTGTTGCTGGGTTAGCAAACGTTTAATAAATCAACACTGTTTGTGTACTTTGGGCAAGTTGCCATTTTTCCAACTGTAATCGTGCATATTTAAGATGACATCATTGCTCCTATACTTAAAGCTAATAGTAGAAAATAAACACAAATGTCTTTGTTTATCACAAACCCACCCTGAAGCGGCAGTTCTCTGGTGTGGTGAGTGGGACTGAGAGGATTTATTCCACACCAGTGGACACATACCGTTAGCAGCACATCTCAATGCAAGATGAAAGTATGCCATCGGGTTGAAGGGAAGACCACTCTTGGATTTACAGTGGATGTGCGAGTAAGTTTTAATTATCTACAACCACACATACAAATTCTCTAGTAATGGTTGCAGTATAATAAAAGCTCAATGATTTTCATGACGTACAGTTTCGTTAACGGTTCTTGAATGTGCATTATTCCAGTGATGCAAACTGAAAACTGGACTTAAATACTATTTACTCATAGACATTGTTTCGTGTGTTAATATTAAGCGCCACAGCAACACTGCTACTGAACCTACAGCACGAGAAGAGACTCTTTTGAGCTGGTTCTTTTGAATCTACAGCGAAAGACTTCACAAGCGACAGTTTAATCTGATTCACAAATGACTCGTTTGAGCCGGTTCTTTTTAGTGAATCAACAACAGTTGTCCAATTCCCAAACATACAGCTCTTTGAGCCGGCTCTTTTTAGTGAATCAAAAAGACTTATGAATCTGTTGGGAGCTGACTGAATTAATTTACTCACTCCAAGTACACCAAGAACACCAAGAACTGCTACTGTGTTGTGTGTACTTTCAGGCTCATGAGAGTTACTTACTGGTCATTCATATGACAACATGTACTTTAAAATACAAATGTAGTTTTGTTGTAATAAGTGAATAATATGAAAATATATTGTAAATGGACTATCTTTCAATAATCAATAATTAATAAAACAATACAATCTTAATAAACAATCTTTTAAAATGCAGTTCACTTTTATACATTCATAATGTATTGTTTATTTGTCTCATGTGTAAAATAATATGCAAAATCCACTAGTAAAAAAAGAAATTGCCGTTAAGAAATCTGACTAGTAGGCTAAAACGTACATTTCAGACCCTGATGTATGCTCAGATGTGGCTGGAGTAGCTAATTCTGTCATGAAGTTAGTCTGGTTTGGAACACAATGAGGTGTCGATGACAATTTTCTATCCCTTTGAAAAGTAACAACATGAGAACTGCATTTCAAAATGATTGAAGTGACTCTCCGTGACAGTGTTCTCTTGTTTTGCAGTAACTGGCAGATCACAGTCGGTCAAAATGACACTCTTTGTTTATTATGCTGGCACTGATGCTTGCATAAAAATCCAAGCAACTAAATTGCTGTACAAGCCAGATGTACAACATCCCCCATTTGGCTATAGTGGGGACATGCCCAGAGGTGGCAGTAATGAGGCAGTCAGCTATAAGGGTCACCTTGATGTCATGGCTATTGTCATAGCATGGTTCCCCTGCTCTCTGCCCCTCTCTGCTTTGAGTTGGCACAAGTCAGCAGCACGTGACTGGGATTTGTGGACTGCTCACCAGTGCCTGCTCTTTCTCACTCTACGAGGCTAATGTGAAGGACCACAACAGATGTGGCGGGGTGCTCAGGCTGTAGCACATTAAGCCGCTGCCCTGGGGTCATGAATGTGCTGCATATTAAATGTAATTTGGAGCACAAATTAGTTGCAGGCTTAGTATAAGAATTCTTTAGTGGATTAGTATAATGGTTTTGAATAGTTATAGAAAGCTCTTTTGTAGTAGCCGGCCCATATGTATGGCCTAAATAGAGATACGGTTTGAATTGTTGATGTTTACACTTTTCTCCTAACATTATTTCCAGATCAAAGTTCAGTAACAACTACAGTATATGCAGAACTGACAAAATCTTTTTTTTAATTTTTTGATGTAGCAGCATTTTTAGTAATTTGTGGTCCGATTAGAAGGGTAAAGCAACTTGACATACAATCTTGGACACTTTTACCTGCGTTCTTAAAAACACAATTCTTCTGCTGTGAGATGCTACACAAACAATGGGATGCTATGCAACAGACAAGAATGGCCATTTGATGCACATCTACCATTTAAGTTTACAGTTACAATTTAAGATAGCGCAAATACCATAACAAAACTCAGACCATACCTCCAACTCCAGCCTGGTTCAGGGTCGTCGCATCGTTCATAGGGCATGGGGTTACATTTTTATGGCTGATTCTAATAAATGAGTAGGCTATATACCATAGAGCAGGGGTTTTCAAACTTTTTTGCCAATTTTCCCCAAACATGATGATCCCCTGATTTGTAGGCAGCTTTATATTTTCATGTTTAAAGTCCCATTTATACTGTGTGAGGAAAATGTAAGCGTGATATTATAAAGACAACACATTGTTTGCCAAATTAAATAATTGGCTTTCATTTTTTCCCCATTAGAATTAACAATGTACAATATTTATAAACAACATTTATTAATTTTAGCTTGTTAATTAATTATAACATGTACATCTTTTAATAAAAAAAAGTTAAATGATGAAATTAACATGAAAGTGTTCTTTAAAACATTACATCATAACATTCAAATTCTCTCATCATTTACTCACCCTCGTGCAGTCCCAGATGTTTATGACTTTCTTTCATCTGCTTAACACGAACAAAGATTTTTAGAAGAATTTCACAGTTCTCTAGGTCTATAAAATTCAAGTGAATGGGTGCCAACATCGTGAAGCTCCAAAATCCATATAAGGGCAACATAAAAGTACTCCAGACGACTCTGATGGCTAAATCCATATCTTCTGAACCGAAATGGCACAGTAGGTGTGGATGAGAAATAGATCAATATTTAAGTCCTTTTTTACTATAAATTCTCCTCCCTGCTCAGTCAATCTCCACTTTCTCATTCTTTTTCTTGTATTTTTGGTGATTTTCATTCTTCGTGCATATTGCCCCCTACTGGGCAGAGAGGAGAACTGACATGAAGAAATTTAAATATAACAAAATAATTAAAATGGAAAAATAATGTTAAATATATTAATATTACTTTATATCAAGTTGAGAGCTTATCTTTTTTTCTACCCACTGTAAGAGTAATTAGCTAGATGTATAAACTGGAGTCTTTAGAAAGCAGAATGAAAGATGGTGTTTGTTTCATAAATCCTCAATTAATATTGATGATTAATTGTAAAAAGTGTGTTCTTGAAGATATGTGTGTGTGAGGAAAAATATGGAGTGTATCTTTTGAACGGGGCACAGATTGCATGGGCAATGGTTGCCATTGAGGTGTCTGGTTGAGAAACTGGCATTGCAATTGGATGGATGTGGGTGTGCAGTTTGGCACCCCTCACTCTGCAGAAACAGAAATGAGATCAGAGGGGATTGCATGATGAAATAGAGCCCCGAATTACACACGGCTGCTTAATTAGAAACTAGGGGCCAGTGGATCTTAATACGCTTGCTTGCAGCCATATAAAACTCTCTCAGGAGTATCGACGAGTCTCTTGTATCGTAATGCATGTTTTAGTGTCAACAAATTGTGGATCAAATGCTGCCCAAATGAAATGTTCTTGCTCTGGAGCCTTTTATATGGGGCCAGATGCTTTAAATAATTCATGTACAGAGTCTTCTCAGGTTAAGCAGGAAGCACATTTCCCAAACCATTTAAAGTCCCAATGAAATATCTTTACAAATACAGCTTTCTCTCTTGTATTGGTGTATTTCCTGTTGAAACTTGAAGTATGTTGGGTCCCTTTTGGTTTCATAGTCAATAGGTTTGGTTTCATCACAGCTATGAATATTGACATTTGCTAGTTAGTTGCAGGGGGAAGGGACATTCTCAGCTTTTGATTGGGCAAAAATCTGTGTAGTGCATGATGAGTCATAAATGTTTTCTGTACATTTTCCTGGATGAGAAAGGACTGTATATTCTAAATGCTTATATCTGCTAAAAGACTATTATGTCAATGTTTAGGAGTACACTTCCATGACCTCAAAGCAAACAAAAAGCCACAAAACACTAATTTTGACATGAATTTAGACTAATAGCATGCATGTTTCTCTCTGTTCTCTTTCTCTCTCGGCAGCGGGCTGTACGTTTGATGAGGACTCTGACCCCAGTCTGTGTGAGTTTAGTCAAGGGGAGGAGGATGACTTTGATTGGCAGCTGTTCCGCACCCATGGCTCGCCGCACTCCACCTCTGATCTTATGCGTGGTAAGGCTGTCCAGCATCGACCATTCTTATTCCGCCAGTTTATTTCACACTGTGTCACAAACCATTTCACACCATGTGCTCTTCCATCTAGGCTGAAAAGACAGCCCCCAATGCAGTGTGATTTATTTTTTTTTACTTACAGTTTTGTAAAATTTCAAAAAACATTTATATACCTTAAGTAGCAAAATGTGTAGATATCAGAGATTGTAGTAATGCTCAAAGGCTAATATGTCTAGGATGAAGTGCTTCTGTTCAATGGAGAATGCTTCTAATATTTGTAGTGATCGACCGATATGGGCTTTTTAATGGCCGATTCCGATGCTGCTATCCAGAAAGTAGAGTGGCCGATAGGCCGATACAATTTCAATATCACACACTGATTTAAAAATTTATAAACTCTTATTTAGCACTATATTTACTTAATTTCACACTGAACTTTAACATATATTAATATCAAATATACAAATATAAAATAATATTATATTTAAAATTGTAGAAGGCAGTTTCTTCTGCTTTCTGTTTAGTCATTCAATTTTAGAAATTGATTTGCACATAAGAAATTGTAAATATAGGAAACAACCGTACACAGAGTAGACCATGAATGGCATGTGTGCATTAACAACCGCATTTTCTCAAAAAATACCAAATTAAACCTATTGTATATTCAGTGCATAGTGAACAAGACATTTACTTATAGCGCACGTGAAGTGCATTTACTCTGATGTTGCTCTCATGCGTTCGTACGTATCCTGCACGAGCAGCAATCCCCTGACAGTTTAAACGGCCTGGATCGCCTGTTCGGATTGTCACAGAGTCACTGTCATGAATTGTGAGTCAGAGGAACTTTTGATACTGATCCTGGCGTTTTGATTCTGGCTGATAGAATATGCGCTTCAGAGGAAGAATTTAGATGAGCTCTCGATGAGAAGAAAATGCTGTATTTTCATGAGGTTTGTGAATCTGTTTAAACGAGATATGTGCATATTTGCAAACGGTATATAATATAAGTTTTATTGATAGTTGCTTTTTTATCAATAGACAAGACAGTTCAAATTTACAGAGACCTGTTGAGGAGAGAGAGGGAGAATGAAACAGGTGAACACTTTAACATTATGAGATCATACACTTTTGTTATGCGGACCATTTAAATGACACTGTGTTGCACACCGGTGTATTATTTTAGTAACACGATGGCACATAACAATAAAACGAACCATGACTGGTCGTTTACATGTCCTAGTCGCTTCACATGCAAGCAACCGATTCACAGCGCCCTAAAGAAACAAATCGCACAAACTGGAAAATATATTGACCGATGCCGATAAATACAAAATTCTGAATATTGGTCGACCATTGATTATTTGTTTTCTAAAGTAATAATAATAATAATAAATACCAATTATATGTGACCTGCTCCATCAATTTGAGTCACTTTGATCCAGAAACACATTTTTAGGTTAATTTCCTAAAAACAAAAATGAATGTCTTAGCTATCTAATGGTTTAACTATTTTGTTTCTACTCCAAGCCATTGTTGAAATGTACTCATTTAAACAAGCATACCAATTTGAATAAAAAATTTGAATTGAATTTTTTTTATTTTTTTTGTAATTGGTATGATTCTCTTTTGCTTTAATGGCAGCATGCTTTCGAGCTGGCATGAACTCTGCATATTTGTCCTATACCTGATGATCTATGTTATGCCAACATGATTTGAGAATGTTCCAAAGAGCATCTTGTGAGTTTCAATGAAAGCAAGGACATTTGACCTTTTTTATACTTAACCTTTACATTCTAACTTTTCTTTATTTAAAATTTGTCAAAATCCTTCAACTTCAGGGAATTTTAAGGTTTTAATGAAAGATCCCAGATTTACATAGGGCCAGATGCTTTAGATCATCTATGTACAGGGCCAAACCTGATGTCCCATGTTATCCTACAATAATTTGAAAGTGTACAAAATTATAGATTTCCTTGCTTCTATTGAAGCACACAAGATACTTTTTGAAACAACAAGTTCAGATGGTTAATATAAAAATTTTCTTGTCTTTAATGTTATCTAGAAACGTTATATGATTTTGTCATATAACTTTACTTTGTTTTAAAAACATGAAATCCTAAAATGGTGTCAGACTTCTAAAACTGAACACCAATATTGAACCCTTCTAGAACAAAAATTTCACTTGACCTGTCAGCACATATGTGCTACACTTGTGTTTGTTTTTCATCAAAGCGGGAACTATCTGGAACATGTAGCAGATATGCGAGCTTTGTAGATGGGCTGCTCGGAAAATTAAAACAAATTCCACTGGCACAGGCGCAGCCAGCTCATCAGTAGTGTGTGGCCACATTCAAATCATCCTCATAAGAGTTTTACTTTGGCCAGTCAAAGCAAGCATGCACTATCCACCCAGTCAGAAAGGTAAATAGTATGATCTATAAGTGCCCGTCAGCAAAGCTCATCTCATGTACCTCTCCCAATGTCTTATTCCGTCCAAGTCAACAATTGAACAACAGTCATTTGGAAGTTGCCTCGGTCTGAAACAAATCAATCCAACAATCAATTCGTTTTTCTTTGAAAAGTAGTCCATACCAACCTGGAAGTGTCTGAGAGATGTGCATGGCCTGCTGTGAAGGGGCTTTTATTGAAAGCCACTGTGAAACTAGAGTAAAAGTAGAGAACTAGTAATTGGATTAGGTGGTCACTGGTGATAAGTCAGTGAAAGAGACACATGAATCATAGGGTGATGCAACAAGAGATAGGATGATGAAGACACATTGAAACCAGGGTGGGAAATTAGCACCCGCCACCCGCCAAGGGCGGGTACTTTTTCAATGTGGCGGGTCACTTTGCCGTGTATACCAGCCACAGTGGCGGGTGGATTATAATAATGCTGCGTTCGCACCAAAAGCGAATACAGTTTGCAAAAATTCGCATCCACCGAGGGACCAGGACAGGACCACCAGACGCGCGTAAACGCGTCTTTACGTTGACTTAACATTGAATGTATTAAGTAGTAACCAATAAACAAGCTGCGAGTGATTTCATTGTACGGATTGGACAGCCTTTGTCAAAGAATGCGGTTGCTAAGTAACAATAATACACTTTTTTCGAGTAACTCTTTTGATTGGTTTTCAGCGCTGTGTGTCACGGCGCTGAAGATACCGTTATACTGTATAACTTATACACATAGCTAAGCAGAGAATAAATTTTTTTTAAAGTGTGTATATACATAGCTGAGCTGAGCTGGTGCAGAAGAAAGGGAAATTATTTTTTAAAATGTGGCGACATATTCCCGGTGTTAGGAGGCCCGCAGCGGAGTCAGCAGTTATAAATGTATTAATAATAAAATAAAAAAACGTATTGAAGCAATTTCTTTCTTGCAATTTGAATTCCGGAAAAAATGGCTGGTAAAAAATATAAGTGGCTGGTAAAATTGGGCATCCACCAGCCACTGTGGCTGGTGGACAAAAAAGTTAATTTCCCACCCTGATTGAAACAGATCAAAACTTAAGTAAGTTTCTCAGCAGTGAGGTCAAAACACAGGGGAGCTGGATAGAGAGGCTTGTGAAAAGCGCGTCTAAAGAGAATGTGATCCAAGCTTTATAATGTACACAATTTTGTATAGAAGGTCAAAGGCTACCAAAAGAATAGCAGTTTGCAATGGGAGCAAGACGTCCTTTTTGAAAAGACAAATAACACATTTGTGGTACTTTACAAGTTACACATACATTGTCTTACTCTACAACAAACGTGAATTGCATGGATTTTAATTTAGTGTGATTTATAGGCACGACAAAAAGTGCAATAGTATTGCCAAATAATTTGCATCTGCATACAATGCTGCATACAATGAGAAATCGTGCAAAAAATTTTAGGAAATGTACTTTTTTACTGGATTGAAATAATTATTTTGGGTCTTTTTTCTTTTTCTTTTCTTGGTAATCAAATTGTTTTGACATCACATTTGAATGTGTTTTTAAAAATTGTCTTTTAAAATAACTATTTGTAAATTGGCACGCTGTCATAAATTTCAGAAAAGACTCTCAGGAGACAGGAGATGATTTAAGTAATTATATAAAAATAGGAAAGTAAAAACCAACTTTAATCAAATAATTTTCAATCTATGAATGAGTCATTAGAACTCTTGATGGAGTCATCCAAAGTACATCATAATCAGCTTTCTAATCATATGCAGGCCCTAGACACCTCATCCACAGTCTTTGGTGCCATGCAGTAATTAATACATTTTCCTCTGGGTTTAATTAAAGCCAACTATGTCATGTGACATTCACTTTGGACTGAGGGCAACAGATGAGTCTTGGCATACAAAGTTTAAGTAGGTAAGAATGATGTCACACCTTGAAAACATAGCAGGGAAGTGTTTGATGGAGTATGAAATTAAACAGCAATTGACATCACACGTACACCCTAGAGTGGGAGTCTCTTGTGTATTATTTTAAGGAGAACCAACCATCTGTAACAGACAATAAAGCATCGCCCAAAACCACTAGCTGTGGAGTTTTGTGGCAAATGTTAATTATCATCGCAATGGGTGCATTGTTGAAAATTGGGAAACTAGGTTAGAATCGCCATTGTTAGATGTACTGTCACAAAACAACTCTTTTCATATTGTTTATGCCAGTTGTATTTTCTTAGTCCTTCATGCTAGACCAATCCTTTCACTGCCCTCCCCTCTTTATTGACAGCACAGCTCTGCACTGTTGTGTACATTTTGGTTAAAAGAGAAGACTCTTTACAATGGGACTGGTATTACAGTGGTCCCCAAGAGTGGATAAAATGGAAACATTTGCAGTAATAAATCTCATCTATCTCTCAGGAGTCAAATTTAGATTTTTGTTTCTGACGAGGGCTGCTCAGTGGTATTATGGAACCAAGCATTGAACCAGGACTGTGATACACATCTGAAGTCAGTGGATCAGTTATGAGACATGAAGCCCTCCCCATCTTCTTGGGAGGCAGAAGAACCTGCAGCATTTAAGATAACATAATTGGTCCCTTCTCATCTTAAGCCAGGCCTCTGGGTTTGATGCCGTTCTGCAGTAATCTCCTCGCTGGAAGGACGTTACCACCGATATTAGAATTAAAGCAAGGCAATTCTCTGGGCATGTTGTATCTTATTACATTCCTACTTAGTCAGAGAGGCACCAAGGCACACCGTGCTGATCAGAGACCTGTAGGCCTTTATTACCAGCCGCCCTTCACCTCTTTCAAACAGCAGGCATGTGTCCCATCTGCACATTATCCACACTCTCATACCCAGGCCTTATTCATCACTGATATGAGAGACCACAGGGGCTCCAGACTGAGGAAGTTGGTGGGAAGACACATCTGGTGGAGTTGTAAGGTCATTATCGGACCTGGCTTGCATCCCTGGATGATCTAATAAAGTTTCCTGCTGCCCAGTGCATCCTGCATCTCTCAATCACTGACTTCTGCTCTGGGACTCTTGTAACCTACCTCTTGAAACATAGGTATGGAATGGAATTTGGAGTGCACTGGAATGTTTTTTATTTTTTATTTATTTGGCAACATGCCCACACTTACAGGCTTACAGATGAGTAGCTCCGCTTATGAAGAATGTCAAAACTTGAAGGTAAAGGTCAGCATCATTTTTAGTCTGAGTGGACCAGTTTGTTTTATTTAACAAGGGGTTTCCTCCTTAACTCAATGACGATGACAATGGATCACTTTGGAACACAACAGGCTTGAGAGATATACTCTTTCTGAGGAACTTGATTCAGAGGTCTTCATAATTATCACATCATGATTATTTACAGTTTGTTATATAGGATGAATTCTGACATCCAAAGTTGGGTACTAATACAATGTAGGTAGGTAAGCTATCAACTGCTCTACAGAAAAAAAATAGCTAAGTGGAAAGTTATCCTTTAGAGGAAAGGTGTGTTCCACATTGCAAACTTTTGCATTATTCCACACCGATTTGTAGTTCAAGTAGTGTGAAGAGAATGTTCACACTGAAAATTTAATGAAAGTAAGAGTACTACGAGTACCTGGATGATGTACTCCTTCAATTGAAAAAAATTGATTGTGGAATGTCAGACACATCATGCACTCAGCATTAGGGGTGTGCATTTGTCACACTACGCATGGCTAGTTTTATTTGTAGTGATGCTACCACCCAACACTAATACTGACAATAAAGAATTGACCATGCTAAGTATTAGGGCTGCATCTAACGATTATTTTGATAATCGACTAATCTAACGGTTAGTAGAATGATTATTCAACTATTTGGGTGATTATTGCAATGATTTATCATTAGCTCTTAACCGAATATTCAGCTTGTGCCCCGACTTAAAAGGTTGTATTAAAGTGCTTACTAACAATAGAGAGGACAAAATCATCTTTTCAAAATACCTCTAAATGACATTCACTGAATTACAAGAATACTTGGATTTTTAATGTTTAATTTATAAAAAAAAAATTCACTGCAACATTCATCATTTATCAAGTGTTTTTGTCTTGTTTTCCATTTAAAATGACACCAGTTAGAGAGAGAGATGCACGTGGCCGTGCTGCATGTGCGTGTGTTTGTTCATGTTTGTTTTATGTTGAGTTTCTCATTAAACTTTATTTTGACTGTTCAGACAGTTCCCGTCTCCTCATTGACCACCTTTACCTGTTACAATCACATTTTCAGAAGATCTTAATTTTGGTGCAGCAAGAAAGATTCATGCAACTATTTGAGGTGGCCGTGACCGTTTCATTCCGTAGGCTTATGTTGGTTCCATCTCAGTTAAATCTGGCTCAGCCATGGCACTCACCCCAGAGCAGAGAATTGATTAATCATGCCTCACACCCTTTACATTTTTCAGAAACTCTTGGATTAATACATTGATATTCCTCTTCTCTTTGAACTTTCATCTGATGTGAGAAGCCGCCTTCTCTTTTTAAAGTGTCTCAGCCCAGAGTCTGAAGTTATACATTTTGCACACCATAATGGAATCAGCTCTCGACAAAAGTCTCAAACAAAAACCTTACCATCCATATGATTGAAATTCCATCATCAAAGTGTGCATGAGATCAAAGCTTGATTAATCTGGTGGCAAAATAGACATGTGACTTTACACTTTTGTATTAGACCACTAAAGGCTGATTGAAAAGAATTTCATTGGAATTCAAGTGAGATATCTCTACATTAAAATATTGCAAATTTCTTTTCATTGTATGCGAGAAGTTTCAACATTCTTCAAAATTTCTCCTGGTGTTCTACAGAGGAAAGAAGTTCAAATGGGATGTGAATAACATGAATGTGAGGAAATAATGACAAGAGTTTTTAGAATCACTGTACTCAAAGGATTAAAAGTTTAGTCATTTTTATATCTGAGCTGTTGGACAAGAATTTACCTAATGGATAGGAGTACATGTTTTTATCAAATGGTGAATTATAAACCCATCATGCTTATTATCCTGGGAGAGATTACTGTAAAACAAATTTGCGTGTTTAAATTTTCAGATACACCACTGGGATGGAAGGTGAAATGAGGAAATGAAATGCTGTATAAATCTAACATGGCAGACTATATTCAATTGTAATACAAGGCAGATAACATAAACCATGACGCTAGGCTCAGACCAGTACTCATTCACAAGAGTACATATTTGCAAAACACACCCAATAAATAAGCAGCAAGATGGATTGTGCAACAAGGTGATAAAAGCCTTTTCACAACCAATGAAAGGTAATAAAACTTGGGGAATCTCTGTTGATGTGTAGATGCTACAGTATTTATTTAGGAGGAGCTTGTGTCGAATAAGGTGACATTAAGAATTTAAAGGGCCGCTGTGAAGAAGCTCATAAAATTGAGCATTTGCTTTTTAGATCTTACAGTGGGTAGCTTGATGGAATAGGCAATATACTGAACTGGGTTATATAGTCATTTTTTTATTGATAAGAGGAACCATCTGTAAGGGGGTTTAGATGAGCAAGGAGGAGGCGAGAACCGGCTTAACCATATAAATAATATTTAATTAAATAAAAAGACAAACACAAACACACACAGGGCAGCTGCCAGTAATTCTCTCTCTCTCTCGAACTGTCGTCCTCGGCCGCCTTTATCCCTCTCGGGCTCCCATCAGGTTGATTGGGGACCGGGCGTGCGCTGTTCCAGCCTGGCACGGCTCCGCCCTCCTCTACACCATAATTTTGACCAAACAACAATTGTGGCTAATATATTATATGCAAAGATGTTTGTAGTCACACCTTTTTAATTATCATGTTTGGCTATTCCATTAATTCCAGTGAAGACAAATCTTAATGCTACATCGCAAAATGGCATTCTAAAGAATTGTATGCTTCCAATTTTGTGGCAAAATTTTGTTAAGGACCCTTTTCTGTTCCATAAAGAAATAATGTATTGAGACTGGTGTGGAAGATCTTGACTGATCTGTACAAAGCCCAGCACTTAACCCCATTGAACACCGATGTATTGAACGCCACCTGCGTGCCAGAGTCCATCACCCGACATCAGTGTCTTACCTCAGTGATGCTCTCGTTTCTAAATGAGAGGAAATCCATACAGCTGTATTCATCAAGTGGAAAGCTTTTCCAGAAGTGTGGAAAATCCCTATGGTTTTGAAATTAAATGTTCAACAAGCACATATGAATGTTGTTGTTCATGTTTTTTTTGGCCATGTAGTGTAGATTCAACATCTCTGATGAAAGAAACTTAATGGCCATTAGTGTATTAAAATCATCACAATATTCGCGATGTTGCTTAATTTTATATTGCGGCAAAATCATTGAAAAAATATGGTGAACGGTGAAATATTTATTTATAGATTTGTATGGTGAAATATGATGATATATGCTTTACAACTTTTGTCTAAAATTCAGATTTTAAAATGTTTATGGAAACTTATAATGAGACATGCATCATTCAAAATGTACTTTTCTATAGAACTTTGGTTTGGATATGATGTGTTCCAGCTTTTAGACTGAGGACCTCTCCCTACTTAGGCAACCATTAAAATCTAATTTAGATAATCACTATATAAACAAACTGTCTGCAGTTTGTCTGATTAGAATACCATAAAGCAAAAAGGAATCTAGCAAGCTGTGTAACGTGTCTGCACATGCTGGAATATGTTTCTCACCTTTATCTTTTTAGAATAAACATCGTTAATGCCACTGAACTGTTTAGTTTATGAACAAGGGCATCTTTTGTTCATGAGTGAAATAAGGTCACAATGTTAGATCTCTCACAATCTTTATTTTTAGGGTTTCTTGCTGCACGCAGTCTCTGTAGGCCCAATCAAATCTTTAGCGGGGGTGAACATTTTATTTTCCCTCTAATCTATCCTAATCTAATGAATCAGATTCAAAGAGCGCCCATTTGGAGCCTGAACCCAGTCTTCAGGTGGGATTAATTTTTTTGTTTGAAGTTAAAACAGAAAACACCCACAGGGACTTGACATTAAGAGAGTCGATGGGATTGGCGCGCATGTACTATGCTAATGTTAACTCCCTTCTAGCGTCAGCCTCTATATAATTAATGCTGTTTTGCGGCTAGCAGGCAAGACCTTTCAGAGTAAAGAGGTCTGTTAAACAGGATAATTGAGAGTGAAGTGGCATATACAACCTTTAAACAGCCTGTGGTGGTGGTCACCTAGACCATGTCAAGTAATTGCGGCTAGGGCGGCTTATCGTTTATGGCTTAACATATAAAAACTCTGTTTGCTGGGCTGACGTGTAGGGGTTGGAGGCCCAAAGTCCAAAAGCCCAAAATCTTATATTAAAGTATGAGTATTTTTATAGCACACTAACAGTATATATCAAAATAGTTATTTTTGATGGAAACTCAACCCCAGAATCTTTTATATTGTATGTGTTAGTCAAATGATAAGCAGAATAACAGATTCCGTCACCACTCACTTTCGTAGTATTGAAAAAGATGCCATCAAAGTCTCCTTTTCTGTTCCACGGTAGAGGGTGAGTAAATCATAACAGATCTGTCATTTTTGGGTGAACTATCCCTTTAACACTCGCCAAGTAAATACAGTTATAGTGGCTGGTAACTTTAATATAAACTTTTATTTTACATAGAGTAATACAAGTTAAAGAACAATAGTCTGAACCTTTCAGATATAAGTGACCTCTCACTATAAGTGACTACATCAGATGTGACTTGCATGTCTTCGATTTTAGTATATATAATGCAAAATACTATTTCATATCTACTATTTGTTATATATTTATTGCTAGTAATTGTTCTCAATTCAATCCATTAATAGGTGTAAAAAAATAATAATATAATTTTACAACAGATAATCACTGTTCTTTGGCACAACATGTAGCAGAAACTGCCCAGCATTAATGTGGTGTTAAGATAGAGGGTGGAGAAAGAGAGGAGGAGAAATATGGCGTAATGACATAATGTGTGTTAACAGTTCTGCCCCAGTGCCGAATTTTATCCGCAGGTAAAATGGCTGGTTAGTGTTTATGTTGTAATGCTTGCTTAGCTGTTGTGCTAAGCAACAGGGGCTCTGCAGCAACCAACTCTTTTTTTCTTTTTTTTTTTTCTCTTCACCCACTCTCACTTTCTGTGTCACTGACTTGTTATCTTTCACTGTAATTCAGAGCTGCATTTAAAGACATACCTTTCAGGGAAAGCCTTGTCACACAAAGGTCTGCCCATATCTTTCAAGGCTAACTTAACTGGGAGAACATGACACGAATTAGCCTGTGACTGCACACATACACACAATGTGAATTTGATACAAGGAGTTCAGTGTTAAATGAGGAAGATACACACATTATGCCATTTTAAATATTTATCCTCCCACTACCCTGTCCCAAACCAGAAGCAATGAGAAAAGTGTGATTGACAAGCACTTTTTCTCTCCACGCTAAACAAAAAATTGTTGCGTGACACGCATAATGAAATCTGTTATATGGCCATATGCACTTAACACTATTTTCCTAATAATGTGCACAATGTGGACTTCTGCTGTTGTAGCCCATCCGCCTCAAGGTTCAACGTGTTGTGCATTCAGAGATGCTATTCTGCTCACTACAATTGGAGTGGTTATCTGAGTTACCAGAGCCTTTCTGTCAGCTCGAACCAGTCTGGCCATTCTCTGTAGACCTCTCTCATAAACAAGGCATTTCCGTTTGCAGAACGGAATGTTTTTTTTTGTTTTTGGCACCATTCTTAGTAAATTCTGTAGACTGTTGTGCGTGAAAATCCCAGAAGATCAGCAGTTACAGAAATACTCAATCCAGCCTGTCTGACACCAACAATCATGCCACGGTCTAAATCACTGAGATCTCATTTTTCCCCATTCTGATGGTTGATATGCATTTTAACTAAAGCTCCTGACTTGTATCTGCATGATTTTATGCATCACACTGCTGCCACTCAATTGGCTGATTATATAATCACATGAATAAGTAGGTGTACAGGTGTGCCTAATAGAGTGGTCAGTGAGTGTATACAGTACACATATACAGTGTAAAAAATATAGTTGAGATAGATGAGCATATGCTGTAAGTGCATATTCCTGTTCCACTATTTGTTTGTAACATATTCTAAAGAAGAACATTTTTCACTAATAGAATTATATATTTATATATATATATCACACAAGAAAGAGTGCAATATGTTCTTACATCAGCACTGCTGTGACTCGGCCGCGGCCGAGTGCCTTAGGTAATCACAGCTGTGCTGATGTAGGGCCATATTGCATGATTGCGAGTGTGATATTGCTTATATACAACAGTTCAATGAACTGTCCTTCGCCATTTTAAACAGTATGTATGTAATGTGGAAACATCGGTAAGTCAAATAAATTGTATTTGTATAGCGCCTTTCACAACACACATCGTTTCAAAGCAGCTTTACAGAACATCGGATATTAGATAAAATACGAATGTTAATTGTATTTAAAAATAATTAATTAAATAATAATTGTATTAATAACCCCAGTGAGCAAGCTGAAGGTGACTGTGGCACAAAACTGCATAAGACGATGATTAATGGAGAAAAATAACCTTGGGAGAAATCAGACTCACTGTGGGGGCTAGTTCCCCTCTGACTAACATCATGAATATAATGTAAATATTACTTATGTATAAATTCATGGTTTAAAATGATTAAACAAAGTAAGTGTTAAGGGTCAGTGTTTAAACATCGATTTTGTTTGAACTGTAAGTTTAATGACCAATGTCTTTGAAGACCATCCTATATTAACTGCAGAAGTTCACACAGTTGCAATTGTCCTTGTTAATTGGCTGATGAAGGCATTTGTTGGCCATTGTTAGTCTATGCATTCCATTTCAAGATCGTAGTCCATCAACAGACCGAGGTGATGCAGGCAGAGATCAGGGATGTGAAATGCAGTTCAACCTGGCCGGTAATTTCGGTGAGGTTCGGTGTGGTCCATCCTAAATCCAAGGTTCAGACAATGGCATATGAAGTATCCCATGTCTTATGGATGGATTTGGCATCAGTTCATCCTCTGAAGTCCATCATAATAGACTGAAGTTTGAAGTGATAAAAGGTAAGCACCTTGAGTTCTGAAATAAATCAGTTGTGTCTCTCAGCTGTGATGAGCCTTAATTCTGAAGTTGTCCATTTAAAGCTGTTCAAAGCTATTGCCTAGCTTTGGTAATGTATTAGTAATATGAACGATCACTGAGCACTGTTCTATGTAAACAATGACTAACAGATTCACTTTATGTCACAAACTGGCTCATATTACACACAAAAATGATCTTTTGCCACCAGCTGCTGGCTAACATATGTAATTTCAAAAATAAAGACAGTAACTCCTAACAGATCTGCACTGCTCTTAGGAGTGATACACACAGTGTAAGTGTCCGAGTGCTGATGGTGTCAGACCATCAGTGCTCATGGAATGTCTCTCGTCCAATCAGATTCGAGGACCGGAACTAACTGTGGTGTGTGTGTGTGTATATATATATATATATATATATATATATATATATATACACAGTATATCTATGTGGTATGTAGGAATATTAATGTCATATACAGTATGTGTTTATAAGATATACAATATATAATTGAAAACCATAGATGAATATACTCTATATATGGTTTACATGTATTGTAATATACTGTATCAAACTTCTGTATGCTACATGACACAATCACAGTCAATAAGAAGATAATTATTGTTTAATGTAGTGTAACAAGGAGCGTGATTTTGACCAATGAGGTGTCACAGTAGCTAACCATCACAACACTGCAAATATAGAAACTAAGTGATCAGCAAAATGCCCTGACACTCATTCATGCTTGTCGCTTTATTGTTTCATGCCTGGTTCGGTGTAAAACTTCAGTTTAAAATGTTTTTCACTAGCATGCTGTAAATATTGGGGCTGTTCACACTGAACACGTTTTTTCCATCCGTCTGCACTGTTTTTAATTGGTTTTCTATATAAACGTAAGTAATGTTTGAAAACATTCATGCTGATTTAGCCTGTAACTTGGGTAAGATGTATTCATACTATTATTTTATTAGCAACAGCAGAACAGATAAACATTTACATTTGTGGTGTTGCATGTAGCTACGTTATAGTTTGCATGTTCAGTTTCTTTTAATTATGTGGGACATTCATCGCTCGCAGAGTCATGCGTATCAGAGAAAGCCACACATGTCTGAAGGTGAAACAAGTTATATAAAAATCTATTAAATAATGACAACATGGACAGGTCCAAAGATAAATATTAGATGTAATAACTGTTGCTTTGATTCTGTCCCATTAAACTTTAATTCATTTTAAGCAGCTTTCAGTTCCTTGGCATTTATGCTTGGTTTTTGATGTTTTTTTTTAGGCTAATGCTCCAGCAAGCATTTCTCTCCTTTTCTTGTAAATATTATTGCATGAATTCCATGTTTTTCCTTTTGTTGAGAGCTTAAAATTAGCACCCACCAACCTGCCAAATGTGGATATTTTATGCGAAGTAGTAGGTTATTTCTGTGGCGGGCGACCTATAAAAAATCTTGGAGTGACAAGTGACAAGAAATGCTGTTAGACAAAAATGTATTATATTTGTATAAGTGATGTGTGTGTCTGATTCGCCGTGTATTCAGAGGCGCTCTGCTGCCCATAAGCGCAGCACTTCTCATGGAACACATGCAAACAGAGTGCTCACTGTTCTGCTGTTTCAGTCATCTGAAAAAACAGTTATTTGTACCTGCAAGAACAGTGATGTCCATTACAACGCTGCGAATGATCGCAGTTCGCTTGATTTCCACATTGTGACATGCTGTACATGCAACATTGCTTAATTCCAAAAATTTGTGGCTGAATACATAACCATACAAACTTAGCAAATGACATGCAGTGACATTAATGATATGTAATGTGTATCATCATAATTCACTACAGCTTCAGAAGTGGTGTTTTACCTATGAATAGAGCTGGTAAAAAAAAATCTAAGTGGCTGGTGAAATTGGGCATTCACAGACACATTTTGTGTCCTTCAACCCGTGTAAGCTATGACATTTTTTTCTTCTGTTTTCCTGCTCCCGTTTTCTTGATTTTTTCGTTTTCAGCGTCACTAAAGAAATGATTTAACTAAGTTATGAGATTGCAGTCTGAATTGAATGTGGTGACATAAAAAAGCGTGCACTATGAAATAACACCAAAACAACCCGCCTTTCTATTGCGTTCACATTTCTGTTGTGTTCGTTGGATGTACACAACAACAAACATGGTGACTGGTTTAGTCCGATTCATTACTAAATGACTCTGAGTCGGTACTTTTAAAACAGTGATTAACCAGCTCACGAGTTCTCGATTTGAATCAGTTTGACGAATCCTTCAGTGAATTAACTCTCTGAATTACTTAAAGGGGCTGAATGAATATGTGAAGAGTTGCTCTCAGTCATATCGAAATGTTTTGTGTACAAACTTGACAAAATATGATAATATACGATACAAATTTGTTCAATATAATTAATAATGTTAATGCAGAATTTTTTAAATGTTTTTTAAACAAAGTTAAAGCAAATATACAGTACTGTGCAAAAGTCTTCGGCACATAAGATGTCTCACAAAAGCATTTGTCTTAAGATGGTTATATACATCTTCAGCTTTAGTGTTTAAATAGGAAATATAAATGTTAGACTCACAAATATTATATTTGCAAATAGAAAAGATCAGAATAGATAAACAGGGGGCCCTGCAATAGTTGTCATGGTCCCCAAAAAGCCCTCCACTGAACATCGTGTCAGTCTGAGATTACTTAAAGAGACAGAAGCAATTGAAACAGCCTAAATAGATAGAAGAACTGTTGTGAATTCTCAAAGAAGCTTGGAACATCCTATCTGCCAACAACGAAGAAAAAATGTGTCCAGGTGACCTATGATAATTGGTGTTGTTTTAAAGGCAAAGGTGGTCACACCAAATATTGATGCAGCTGTGTATTGAATATTAATATTGAATACTGTATACTGTATATACACTTCAGCCACCCAAGCAATGTTGCTTGGTCCAATCAGGCCCGCCCAAGCCAAAATGAGTTTGACCCCTCTGCGCTAGATGGACGTCTAAGCCGTGTCTCGCTGTTTTATCAGCAGCACGTGCGGCAGTGCAGTTTTTTAGATGTCATGTCAACTTTTAAAAATGCATCTTGAGACACTTCCTTTCTGTTTTATTTCTTGCAATATGTCACGGTTTTTAGCAAAATTTTTGTTTGGTCTGAATTGCTCCTTAATCTCGTGTTTGGTTTGTTGTCTTATTGCACTTGTCTGTTGTTCTCTTCATAAAATGCTTTGCAGCTGATCTCGACCGCTTCCATTTGTGCTGTGATATCATATACCTTGACCCAGGCATGAGAATTTATTTGGATTTACAGAGATTCAAAGGATGCCAGACCCCCATTAACAGATAGGGCTTATTTTTGCTGCAGGTGTAGAGTAGGGTATATATTATGTTATCTGCTGACTTGACTTCTTTTCTGTGGTGTTTTACTGCTTTGAGGCTGGTTTTTAATCAGGGGTTGAAGAGAGTGCCCAGAGGGATTCTTAAACCGTTAGTATAGCTGCTTCCTAATACATTCTCAGTCAAAGCCATCGGCAATTCAGTGTCCTGGCTCATTGGCCACAGCGCCTGAAGAGAGCGCATATAGTGTGTGAACACATTGTCCTTCATCTCAGTATATGGGCATGCACACACATCAGATTATGTACCACTTTAGAAAGAATAGAAAGTACAATTTCTTCTATCTTTGAATCAACAAGGTATTTTCAAAATCAAATGGCCTTTTCAAGGAAAACCCTGTTTCCATTTCGAAACATTTCTGATGGGGCGTTCACATGCAATGCATTCTCAACAGCATGACTAATCGCAATAGAATGGCACATAATGTAGGGGTCTCAATACAAGTTTTTTAAAAGTTTAACTATTTTTAATTTGACACGACATCTAAAAATACAACACTTACAAAAATGCAAAATTTAAACTTCACTAATCGTCTAAACCTTACTATCCAACTAGTTTATTAGTGAGGTTGAACATTAAGACTCATGCCTATAGAGATGTCATAAAAAGCCATGAATCAAACCAACCAGCACCAAGATGAATTACAAAAAAGTAATGTGTAGGGAGATTTGATTGAATAATTTACAATGTGTCATGGAAGATGGCAGTTGCTGCTTGGCTCTTTTTGGTGGATCTTTTCTCCTTTTAAGCAAGAAATTTTAAGAAATGTAGTTGAAATAACGCAGACTGAGAAGCAAATACCATTGACTAACAGCGGCTTATCAAAGCTCGTTAGGTCTGTATTTAAAGGAATACTTAACCCAAAAATGAAAATTCTCACCATTTTCTCACCCTCATGCCATCCCAGATGTGTTTGACTTTATTTCTTCTGCAGAACACAAACATGATTTTTAGAAAAATATCTCAGCTCTTTAGGTCCATACAATATATGTGAATGGTGACTAGAGATTTTATGCTTCAAAAAGCACATAAAGGCAGCATAAAAGTAATCCACGAGAGTCTAGTCGTTTAATCCATGTCTTCTGAAGCGATCCAATGGATTTTGGGTGAGGACAATATATATATATATATATATATATATATATATATATATATATATATATATATATATATATATTGTAGTGAAACTCCTTTTTCACTACAAATCTTGACATGTGCAGTATCCTTGGTAATCATGACTTCAAGCTTGATTACACTTCCTAGCACCATCTAGCAGTCTGCACATGTGTCAATCACTAAGAAGTGTAATCAATCTTGAAATCATAATCGTGCCTAGACTGCAATGGCAAGATGTACAGTGAAAAAAGGACTTATATTTTGGTCTGTTCTAGCCTGAAATCAATTAGATTGCTTCAGAAGACATGAATTGAACCACTGGAATCGTATGGATTACATTTATGCTGATTTTATGTGCTTTTTGGAGCTCCAAAGTTTTGGTCAGCATTCATTTCCATTATATGGACCTACAGAGCTGAACTATGCTTAAAAATCTTTGTTTGTTTATGCTCTGCAGATGAAAGAATGTCATACACATATTGGATGGCATGAAGGTGTGTAATTGACAGAATTTTCATTTTTGGGTGAACTATTCCTTTAAAGGTCTGTAAGTTAATCAATTCATCTGTGGAGAAAATTAATTGGATTTTTACTTCTGGAACCAGACTGTTACACTTTATTATGTTCCATCATAGAAACATTAGAAGGTAAAACTTCTCATTGTCTGAATTCATTCTCATGAAATACAACAAAAAAGCAATAATTAGTTCTCCAGGTAGCAGCAAACCCAGCGGTTCAGTTACAAAACATCATATTCTTTCCCTGAGCGCCGATAAAATTGTTTGTGTATCTAAGCTCCACATTGGTGGCAACAACACCACCAGTGAGGGAGTAATTAAACTGCCGGTCGTTGGGTTATTTTGGTCTCATGAGAAGACATTTGAGAGAATAAATAAGACATCCAAGACGGAAATGCCAGTTTGCCCGTACTGGAATGAAAGTCGTCCTCTCACAGCGAAGAGAGTTAGAGTAGAATCTTTGTCTTTCATCGTCTTGCATGCACTATTTTCCTTCTCAGGTGCAATCTATTTTGGGAGGAATTACCATAATAACATGCGTCGCGCGAGACTGCCTGTCATTGTAATTGATATGCAGACGCGGTTGCTGGGCGGAGCTATTTGCATATAATCACTTTAACTGATATGATAATGAATGTGGTGGGCCTGATGCAAGCATAAAGTCTCTCTGGAGTCGGATGGCTATTTGAATTAAACTCAATAAGCAATATATTATCCCAGGAACAGTGAGTTCACTTTCTGTACAGAGCAGCAAGCCACACCTTGGTAGATTTAACAAGGTCCACCTCAGTTATATAAGCAATCTGCCTCATGTTTGTACATGGTTTTTCATAACCTTAATTACTTGGCCTTTTTACCTTAGATCTCCCTTGAGTGAGCTGTGCCCCCTTGTCTTTGCAGCCACCTGTAGTATGTTGTTTTATTAATGTGGCTGCTAAAATGCTCTTACAGCTGGTGTTGTGAAGGGGGTTGCGGAAAGGAAAGGGGTTGTTGTTTCTTTATTTAGACAAAAATTCTGAAACTCTAAAACGTGTGTTAAAGCACTCAGGCATGAAGACCAGCTCATTAAGGTGCTCAGTCATAAATCAGAGCTAATTTAGCACAGTTTGAATATTATTGGTGTAGGTTTCCCTCAGAAATCAAGCTGCAACAAAAATGGCTGCCCTGCTTTCTAGCTCTAACTAACAAGTAAAACATATTTTAGTATACACATTGTCCTTTCTCTCAGACTTCATTATTTTGACCTGAATTTGTGGGAAAAAAATCATTATTTTTAAAAATAATAATAATTACCCTCTTTACACTCTACACATTTTTTTCTCTTCCGATATCTGGCAGGATGTTGAAAGGGAAGAGCTGATATTGTAAGAGTAGATTATAGAGTAAGTTTCTATTCACTTTAGCAAATTATTTATTGTTGTTTAATAAGTTCATATATAGGCAGTTTGAGAATGTTTTTTTTTTTTTATCCTTAGTAAACAACATGTTAATCATACCTAACTGATGTATTTTAGTTGATGCAAACCAGTGGTAAAGAAGTGTTTATGAGAACATTAAGATAGCGTAAATTCATAGTTAATAACGATATTAAATATGTAATGAATTGGATGCACTTTTCTGCTTAATGTGTGTTTTAATGTTTTAGGAAAACTTACTATTAAATCATTTAATGCTTAATAAAGGTTGTAATAAAGCACTTACTAATGTCAAGCAAATCATTTTGCATGATCTAATCTAAAGTGAGAACTACAGGAGTGTGCAAATGTTTTAGGCACTTGTGAAAAATGTTGCATAGTGAGGGTGTCTTCAAAAATAATGCCATAAATAGTTTTTCAAGAATAATTTATCATTTAGCATCATGATAAATCCATCCAGTAAACATAAAAAAGCTGCATCAATATTTGGTGTGACCACCTTTGCCTTTAAAACAACACCAATTATCATAGGTCACCTGGACACAGTTTTTCTTGGTTGTTGGCAGATAGGATGTTCCAAGGTTCTTGGATGATTCGCAACAGTTCTTCAATCTATTTAGGCTGTCTCAATTGCTTCTGTCTCTTCATGTAATCCCAGACTGACACGATGTTCAGTGAGGAGCTCTGTGGGGGCCATGACATCTGTTGGAGGGCCCCCTGTTCTTCTATTCTGATATTTTCTATTTGAAAAAGGAATGTTTGGGAGTCTAAAATGTATATTTCCTATTGACACACTAAAGCTGAAGATATATCCATCTTAAGACAAATGTTTTTGTGAAACTTCTTATATGCCTGACTTCTGCACATATGCCTAATTAAACATTTATTAACATGGTTCAACAGTAAGTATGGCCAGCTGGCCCAGGGCCAGCGTGAGAGTTTTGCCCTTTCGGGCCAGTTCTGCGTTGTCACTAAATCTTCAGTTGATCTTGTAAATGTGTTGTACATGTGTTCTTGTCTGATAATTAAACCACAGCAGCCTGCGATTTCAATTAAGGAATATATTGTTCTCATGTGTTGCATGCTTCAAACATCAAATTATGAAGCGTTTGTGAAAGCTAAAGCTCATTTAATGCGAAGCGTGCAGCACATCCCAGACAACTTATTTAATGAAACTGCAGCCTCTTACAGTGCAACAATCAAACGATCATGTAGCAAACCTTTTTTCCAGAAGTGTGAATCTTCTGTCAAACAGACACATAAATTGACACAGTGATCCATTAAAATAAAAGTTTGATCCAAATCGATGGATGAAATTTAATAAATTATGACAAAAAAAAAACTGCATAGAAAACTCAATTGTCATAATAATAATAATAATTATTATTACAATTAATATTATATTTTTCAGCTGTGATGATGTTATTGAAGCTCTTTATTTGATAAATTAATTGCAGTATTTTTTTTTATAAAAAAAATATTAATCTTTTAAACATGGAATTCAGAAAAAATTTAATGGAAAACAGAATTTGGGAAAACAAATATTTCATCGAGTCCAATTTTTATGCCTTGCAAACTTAAACATTTGCATTTTCTTTTAATTAATAAAAGTTATATATGTATTGAATATCTAATTTTGCTCACTAAAACTTGTCATCAAAATGGTGATTTGGCCAAAAAAAAAAAAATCTTTCGATGAGAGTCTTCCTGAAGGTGGCACCTGTCGGCCTGAATCCTGAAAGCTGAATTCTTCGTTGATCAGCATTCAAATTTTAGGACGTTTTTGTCATACTGTAGACAACTGTACATGAAATAAAGTGCTTGTATCTTTTTACTACAAGGATTGGTACCTGAGATTCAAATCCTCCCCTGCAATCTCTGGAAATGTATTACTTAAAATGCCCTATTCAGTAACCACAAACTACTGTTATTGTTCCATCTGGCCCAGCGATGAGAAAAGTAACATGTACGGCGTGACAACGTTGCTTGCACACTTCAGCATAGTGAGGGAATTTTCACTGATGAAGTTTAATAGGCACTGAATTAACTAAATATAATTTAAAGTCAAATAATATAATGTTACATGCTCTTTCTTATTTCAGTTTTTTTTTTTTGTTTTTTTTTTGGCCATTTCATCACTGTCATGTGACCGTGGTGACATGCTGGCTGTTTCCTGAGGCATGCACAAAACTTTATGTTTGGAATTCAATTTATTTAAATATGTATAGTAGGTCCATTGGTGAAACTGAATTAAACAAAAATGTTAATTGCCAATAATGAGAACAAGTCTGCTCATAAAGCTTAATAGGATGGAACATGCTAAAGTGGCATTTGAGCAATTAGAGGATGTATTTTCTTCTCTCACTATTATTACTGTGCTTTTTTGCTGTGCTGTTATTTTGTTTTCTTTAAGGTTTAGTGTCTGCTTTGAGCCTTTGTGATTGAGATGCTGTGGAGATGATTATTTCAGGGCCAAGTTTTCAGAGTAATGGATCATGAATAAATGTTTTATCACGCATAAAATCCCAGGAGATCAGCAGTTACAGAAATACTCAAACCAGCCTGTCTGGCAACAACAATCATCCATGCGATTATTTAATCAGCCAATTGTGTGGCAACAGTGCATTGCATAAAATCATGCAGATACGGGTCAGAATGGGGAAAACAATTTGATATCAGTGATTTGGACTGTGGCATTATTGTTGGTGATACAGGGCTCCAGACTGCAAATAAAATGGTCGCAAATGCGACAAAAATAATTTATTGCGACTATAATTTTAAAATCTAGTCACCATTGGTAATAGTCGGTTTGTGTGTGTTCATAGACGGTTTCAGCAGATATCATCTTGTGAGTTATTGAATACATCTATAGAGCTTGCATCATCAGTGTGTCTCGCGCTTCTTTTCACCCGTTCTGTTGTGATGACAAGCTCTCTGCACCCAGCACGAGAGAGTCGTGACCAAATGATTATTTTGAACCTGATCTTTTTCAGAAAGATATATATTTTTCAGTATCACCCAAAAATAACTGGGGGTTTGAACTCAGGAGCTTAAGTTAGCAGTTTTAATCAGATTCATTTTCTCAGCGAATCAGCCATCAGTGAGCTAACAACTGGGAGTGCAGACATTTCAAAATAAGAGTCCCATGTGAATTTCGAGCTTCTTTACAATTAAAAGTCCTGTATTGTATTCCAAATTTTTTTCTCCTGGTAATTATTGATTGGCATCAGAGTTTTACAATAAACTGCATCTGGGATTTCCATTCAATTTGCACTCTTAGTCTCTGTGTCTCAATCTGGTAACAGTAAAGACTAAGGCAATATTGTAAAACAATTTATAAACTTTAATACAAACACACACACATATATATGATATCAAGCTTTTGACAATTGAGGGACTTCACAACTATTTCACAAGGTGAAAACAGACAACAAACTACTATATGCATACTATATATAATTATCTGTAATGTAGATTGTGAAGTGCAGTATTAAATGAAAAAGCTTGTATCTCTTATATTTGTATAAATTATGAAAGTGGTGTGAAAATTATAAGATAAAGGGAAACTTATCTTCTTAACTATGTACTGTATACTGTTAATTAAACCTCAGATTAATGGGTTATCAGCTGTCTTTTCTTCTGCTTTATGTCTTGTTTCTGAACAGCAATCTAAATCGAGCAGTTCTGTGATTTGGCAACTAAAAACAGCCATTTGGCTCCTTAATGTTTCAGTTTAGGAGCCAACGGAGCCAATTTTTTAGTCTGTAGTGATGGACGGGCGGGCACAAGGGGGACCTACACAATAATAGGCAGGTGGTTTTAATGTTGTAGCTGATCGGTGTATATATATATATATATATATATATATATATATATATATATACACACACACACACACACAACAGTTAGTCCTCAAATCTGATTGGACGAGAGATGTTCCATGAGCACTGATGGTCTGACACTATCAGCACTCGTACGCTTCACTGTGTGTATCATTCTGCTTGTGTTTGTCATCCTAAACTAAAGTTTAAGAGCAGTGCATATGTGTTAAGAGCTAATGTCGGCTATGTGTCTCTTTTTACATCTATTTTATTTACATTACATATGTTAGCCAGCAGGTGGTGACAAAATACATTTTTGTGTGTAATTTGAGCCAGTTTGTGACGTGAAGTGAATCTGTTAGTCATTGTTTACATAGAACAGCTCTCCATGATCACTCGTATTACTACTACATTACTAAATCTAGGAAATAGCTTTAAATGGCTTTAAATGAACAACTTCACCATTAAGGCTCATCACAGCTGAGAGACACAGCAGACTGATTGATTACAGAACTCAAAGGTGGTTACCTCTTAACGGAGTTTCCACATTAGATATATACTGTTTAAAATGGCGGAGGACATTGCGGTTTCCATAGGGAATGATCTTGCGCACCGGCTACCATGAAATAGGGAGAAATACCCCCGCTTAGATGCTATTTTACCACTGAGAAATCTGATCTTCAGAAAGCTGACATCATCTCTGCTTGGGTGTGGCAACAGGTAATTGCACACGCTTCGTCTCTCTCTTTCTCTCTCTCACACACACACACACACACATCCATCCTTGTTTATCCAGTTGCTTGTTCGAAACAGCACAATCCATGATACTATTTCTGAAGTGACATTTTTAATTACTAACAGAGGCTTGGATGTATAATTTGGTTTGAACCAGCAATGACAGATTTGGTTTGAACGACAGCAACGTAATAAAGTAGTTCCATGCACAAATGCGTTTTTATGACCGTTCTCAGTTTTTCCTATTTTTTTATTTTATTTTCTTGTTCATTGAAATGTTGTATATAAGCAATATCACACTCGCAATCATGCTATATGGCCCTAAATCAGCACTGCTGTGATTACCTACGGCACTCGGCCTGCGGCCAAATCACAGCAGTGCTGATGTAGGGCCGTATCTAACTCTTACTCATGTGATATCATTTTTTTTAATGACTGAATTGTTTAAACGAACGTTGTAATTCTACAATCCTGGGTCTCTGAGGCGTTCAATGCACTAATCCTTTTGACCACAACTATCAAAAATGTCTGTGCTACAAGCCGTTTTTGCATTTACATCGAGCCATTTGATATCAAAAGAGCAAGAAAGACTACTTTCCATGATATGTTATCTTAAATAACATTATAAATACATGTCAACATTAATAAGTCAGGACTTCACTAAAACTATACATGGATTATCCGCTGGCTAACAATTAAAAAAAGTAACAATACACAATTCTTGTCCGTAACAACACACGTTCGAATGGCATTTCACTATAGTTTTATTACAGATGTAGATGCTCAATAGTTCTGTTCACTTATAATATGCATTTAGAATGGCACTGGAGGTGCAGTTTACCAGAATTTGAATAAGAAACTAATTAAACTACTGTGAACTTGCCTACAAACAGACACACATACAGGACTTTCTGGAGAGTTCAGAATGTCAAAATAAAAGCGTGAGGGTTTTAAAAGTTAATAGTTTTAATATATTAATGTTGTGTTTAAAATTAAAAGTCAATAATATTAATAATATTAATAACAATTTATTATTATTATTCTTTTCATCATTAGTATTTGTTTACAATTTATAACAATATTTAAGTTGAATGGGTTCCAAAAAATAACTGTGTGAATGAAAAGTAGACTGACGTCTTACAACTAAATTGAACAAAAAAGAGATCTGAATCCTTTAAAGTCCAGATAAAAGTTGAAACATTTATGAAAAAAAAAAATGCAAAAATAAAACAATGGTTTCTTTTCTACTGAAGACTGGAATTACTGTTAATTTTGCTGCTACATTATCCAGTATAATAGTTAATAGTGTTTCTTAATGAGCTATACATTTATATTTAAATAATGTGTAGTTAGAGGTTTGTGTTTCTTTACATATTAAAGAGTACTACCAATTAGTTCCATACAATAATGTAAAAATATTTTAAACTGATTATGCAAATGAACAACACTGGTATCGGCTTGGGATCGGTATCGACCGATACTGAGATTTCTGATATCGGAATCGGATCAGAAGAGAATAAGTGGTATCGGTGCATCCCTAATAAAAACGGCATAGTGACATTGTATCTAACACTGCCGAATGACTAAGCAATGCTACTCGTACAGCATGCCTATTTGGCTTTTCTCTCCTCCACCTTCTACCCATCTAGCACTCTGTAGTCAGCCGACATCTTCTATCAGTCCACTCATTCTCCCAAAACCACAAAGACATGCTGGTGTCATATGAGCGGATACAGAAGTACAAACAACTGCAATTAACCTAACAGAGAAAGAGATAGAGAACATAAATGAGATTCAAAAACAGAGTGTAGAAGTCTGGATAAGAGGATAGAAGGAGAGAGTGAGCAAAATAACCAAACAGAGAGAGAGGTCAAAGGAAAAAGAAAAAATGAAATACAAAATGTTAAAGGGTTGACAAGAGTAAGAGAGCGACGGGTAGGGGGGTAAGAAAGCGTCTGTAGATACGACACCAAGGAGGAACAGAAGATGATGAGCTGAGAGGAAGGTGTTGAGCTGCAAGACAAAAGAGCAGAGAAAGTGATAACTGCAGAGTATGTAGAAGAAGAGAGAAAAAGAGCTCTGTTGGAGAAATCAAAATCATCAGAAGGATCGGAAAAAGGAGAGCTGAGGACTAAAGCTTAAAAAGTGAAATATAAAATATGAAGCACAAGGGAGACTTTAAAGTGAATATTTTTATTCTTTTTTTTACCATGAATGATACACACAACCTTTTATGGTAAAATAAAATAATCGTTTTTAGAGGACTGGACTTGTGAGCTGAACTGTGTCGATTTTGTTTAGTTTAAGATTCTGAGTTTGTGCTAAAACGTCAAATTATTTTGCTTCTGTTTATACTGTATACAATGGTTTTTATTTCAAAATGTATAAAAAATATTGGAATGCTTTTTCATTGCTTTTTTTTTTTTTTTTTTGTTATTTTTTTAAAAATGGAAAAAATAGAAATCGACTTGTTTTTTATTTTGAAATTTATAAACAAAGTTTAAATTAAATTTAAATTTAAACTTAAACACTTTTTATTTCATGAGAAATAGGCCATATCTAGAAAATGCCTTGTTTTTTTGTTTATTTGTTATGTTTAAAAAAAAATGTATTCCAACCTGGTCTCATAGTGAAAAGGTGACTATACATTTTTGCAAAACCTTTTTGAAAACGATACATTTTAATGCTTGTATTATAAACCAACCTAAATTTATACACTTATTCCAACATGATTAGCTTACGCCGTAGCTCACCTGATAGGGCGTTGGACAGAGTCGGAGGACAGGTTCAAGTCCAGAAAGTCCATGAACTCAAGCCGACATATGGCATTAGAAAGTCATAGAAGCTGCACTAAATGATTGAGTTGCTTCAGAAAATGTGATTTTTCATTTTGCTTCCTCATTTTAAAACACTAATGGTTAGGTTTAGGCAAAAGTTTTACATAAGGGATTTATGTTTTAAAAACATACATCTAAAATTCGCCTTAAAACCTCGTCTGAATACGACACCATTTTCCTTGCTTTTGGCGCCCCCAGCTGGACATTTCACTGGGAAACTGCAGCCAAAAGTCTTAAACATCATGTACATTTTGAATTGCAAAAATGTTGTCATGTTCAAATAAATTGAATGAGATCAAGCGTTTGATTTATCATGTTTATTGCTCAGCAATATAAAATTAGCATACAGCTTGAATATTTGGCTTGGGTTGACCTGAAATGTGATTGGTCAATATCATCTTTATTGCCTCAGTCATGTCCATCAGAATATGAGTTCAATGTTTCAACTCTCCAGATAGATTAGGCTATTTTATAATTAAGAAAATTAACACATATTCCAAGTGTTAGGCAGTTTTATATTTACACTTCACTCTGACTCATTAAGCAACTAGACCATGGATTTATCAGATAGCTATGAAATGAACATTCAAAGCATAAGCTATATTTTGTCTTCCAATTTTGAAACAAAAAACTAATGATTGCAACATTTATAGACTAGAAAAGCTGTTTTTAGGAATGTGCTTGATTTTGTTTTCTGGCATAATTCAATGCCAAGTAGTCTGACCTCATTAAAAAAAATTATTGAATTATTGCTTGTTGGGGGAAAAAAGTTTGAAAACAGAAACTTTTGTTGACCATCGCTTTAAGCAAATTTCAAAGTCTAGCTTCACTGCCAGTAGAGCTGAACAGCAGGGCTCTCGGTGAAACCTCACTCAAACGCTCCCGACTGCCACTGCAAATGACTTCTGGGAATCCTCCAGCGGGAACTGTTGAAAACGATCTGCTCAGGCTGTAACGCTCCTAATGTGGGCACACGTGAATTCGAGTGTGAAATTGTAATAATGCCATACGGATAGCTCCAGTTCGACAGTGGATAGACATAAGGACGTATGCACTTGTGTTTACATTCTCACAGACAAAATACAGAGACAAATACTGCAGCTCTGAACCTATTTAAAGGCCCTGAGCAGTGCCAGGAAGAGATTTCTGAGTTTTATATATCCAATGCAGTGTGTGTGTGTGTGTGTGTGTGTGTGTGTGTGTGTGCGTGGTTTATAGGGTTAAGTGCAAGTTAAGAATTTGTGGCGTAATGTTGATTAACACAAAGATTTATTTTGACTCATACCTCCTTTTCTTAAAATAAGAAGAAGCAAAAATCGAAATTGCAGTGAGGCACTTACAGTGGAAGTGAATGGGGCCAAATTTGGTGAGTTTAAAGGCAGACATGTGAAGCTTATAATTTTATAAAAGCACTTATATTAATTATTCTGTTAAAACTTATGTATTATTTGAGCTGTAAAGTTTTTTACAGTCATTTTAGAGTTTGTTTACATTCCATTTTCATGGCAATGAAGTTGTAAATTGGCTATAACTTTACAAAGAAAAGGTTAGTAAGTGATTTTATCATGTTTACACACATTGTTTGTGTCTTGTGGTTATACTTTTGAAGAAATTTTTATTTTAACGTTAAAAAATTGGCCCCGATTCCCTTCCATTGTAAGTGCCTTAATGTAACCCAGATTTTTGCTTTTTTAAAAGAAAAGGAGGAATGAGTAAAAATATTTTTTTGTGGTAATCAACTTTATACCACAAATGCTGTTGATTGAGTTTAAATTGTATTGAACCTGTAATATTCCTTTGATTTGTACTTCTGGCTTATTTCCCAGTACCAATAGCCAAACATCCTTAAAAAAAAAATGCATTTATTGAGAAGCTAAATTACACAAGATAAGAGAATATACTGTGTCTTAGGTTTAATGTACAATTTAATGTTCTTACCCCACTGGCAAATTGTTTTTTTTTCTTTTTCTTTTTTCTTTTAAGCATAAATCGAAATACATTTAGATAGGCTTATGCTTAAAATAAGTTGCCAATGGTAAAATTAAATTAAACTTAATTCAAGTTTCATATTATCTGAATATTTGTCTTATTATTATTATATTGTTACACTTAGCTTTTCATGTACATTTATCTTGTTTTAAGGATGCTTATATATTTTGGATTTAAAATTTATTCTGGACAAAAATCAAACAAATATAATGTAAATATACTACAAATAAAATTATTTATTTATTTATTTTGCTATGTATTTCTGTTCATATCATAATAGGTACCTCATCTTTACAACAGTAGTAGTGTTGTTGCAGTGTTTCACAGGACTACCTCAATGTCCTTTTTGACTCCCTCTAATTCAGAGGTGACCAAGTCAATCAAATTTAGTCCTCTCTTTTTCTTTCTGGCCCTTTGTCTGGATAGACATTGAACTGATCTGGCAGGGCTTACCCTTGCACTAGTTCGGGTCATCATGGTCACCTACACATATGCCCTGCTAGCCATGGCTCAAAGACAAACAGCACTGGATTTAGCTTTCTGCCAGCTGTTCTGTCCCCTATGTTCTCCTAGTCCACCACTCACAACTCTAGAGAGGATGAAGCCCCAGTGGCCCTTTTGTAATCCAGGGTCAGTCTCCCTACAAACTTTATACAACCCAAACCCTCATTAGAGCTTCTCCCAGGGCCTCTTTGTGACTGCTTTTGGAGTGACCAGAGGACATAAGTTCACTCATCACCAGACACGTGCATCTACTGGGGCTACATGATGTGATGTCAAGGTGATTAAGCCACATGTATCTCCCAAAGAAATCCCCTAAACTTTTGCAGAGCAGAAAATTATTTAATATAATGCAATGGTTCTACTTTTGATCCAAATTTTTTAAGCATATCCTTGCCACTCTTTTCCTTATAATGAAAGGGAATGAAGACTAGTTCTGAAGTTAGTTGAACTTCAGAAACTGATCATTTACACTAATACTATTAACTGGATCAAATTATTTATTGAAAATATCAGATTCAAAATAGCAATTTTCTCACAAATCTTATATCACTACTTCTTTCTGTCATGAATGTACCAAGGGGAGTTACTGTCTCCGACATTCATATCTGACAGTCTTATCCCCGAATGAATTCAATGATATGAATATTCAGTTCAGTAGCTATAATTAATAGAATTATTTATTTTGATACTGTTTTATTATTATTATCATGATAATTAACAGCTACAACAGCAACCATAATTCACCTAATACGAAGCAGAAATTCACAGATGTGATTTTTAAAATGTCTGTTTGCATGAAATCACACATTTACTTTCATTACAAAAGCTTTTTGTCATATATTAACAGCATAAACAATCATATATATGTTCCCCGTTTAGGCACATCTCTTGCACTGAATGGTGATACTCACAGAGATTAATAAAAATAATAAATTGCTATGCATTTATGGCAGACAAATGACTACCAATACTTTTGTAGGTAACATGTGGAGACAACATAAAAAATTATAAAATATAAATATTTAATTATTTATTACTTCTTTATCAATATCCATGCATTTACAAGTATTTATGTGTTTATGATAAAATTAAACAAAAATGTATTAATAATTCTCACCTCGCGCACAGATTTGATTGGAATACATCACATCCGGTCGGGGTGCAGCTCCCGTGCGACTCTCCATAGGAAGTGAATGACTTCTGGTCTATCAGACGTCGTTTGTCATGTGCAGTGAAAAGGTGAATTTAGGGCGGAAGATTTTCAGTGAATAAAAAGTATTGTTCTGTCTCTCACACAATTGCTACCATATAGCTTCAGAAAACTTAAAATAAAGCATAAATTGTATGGATTACTTTTATAATATTTCTATCATGCTTTTTTTGAAATTTTGGAGCCTGACAGCCTCAATCCTCCTTCGCTTTCATTGGGCTATATGTAAAGCCAGTGCTGTATATTCTTCAAAAATACGGAAGAAAGAAATTCATATGGGTTTGAAATAATAGTAGGATTAGTATTGAATTATATAAACTCCAATATACACTCATTCAGTTAACATTATAAACGTGGTGGTCATGTGGCAGTAATTGAATTATCCAAAGATCAACAGAAACCGATATGGGAACACATTACTCATCGCATTACATTACTGGCTTCAGCTGCCTCAGCCTGTTTTTTATTTTAGAGGTGTTTGAGCCGCTGTGTTATCTTTTGTAACGATTAGTGTGTAAGATAACTAGGATTTATTGGCCCAATAAGGATAACAATTCATTAAAAGGAGAGGACTGTGGTAATCCAATTTCCACAGACCTTAATTGGGTCTAAACAACCCCTCCACTGCTGCCAGATGTAACCGCCACCCAAACCACCAACCACCAGCACACCACCAACCACCAGCAAACCACCAACCACCAGCACACCACCAACCACCAGCACACCACCAACCACCAGCAAACCACCAACCACCAGCACTCCACCTACCTTGAAAAGAAATCCTTTCAGAGAAGTGAATTCAAGAATAATCTTAAGGAATCCCTGCATACTGTGTGTTTGTATGAACATTTGGAAAAGACGTGGAAGTCTGGGTCCTTGATGAGGTTACACACTCGCTCTTGTGCACTGCAGTGAGACACAGCGGCAGAAAGAAGTTTACATTCGTTTTAAGCATAAGGCTCAACAGGCTCAGCAGTTCAAAGAGATTTACTTTAAAACTGCCGCTTGCCTGCTTCTGCTCTCCTCCGTGGATGCATATATTGACACTACTGCCTTTTACTTTTGTTATTTCTTTCGCTGTATGTCAACCCACACTCAATCTTGTCGCAACCATCTGCATGTTCAAAAAAAGAACAGCACTTAATGGTAGCAAGCAAGACCTGTTATGTGATTACATGCGGTGAAAGCACTGGGCACTCATTATTCACAGAAAAAAGGATGCCATATCCACAGCCTACAGAATGGTGAAAAGAAGGTAATATCCTGTCCACTTCTTGTCAGACTACGGAGCCTGAAGCGAGCAAATGCTATGATGTGGTTTTACAACTGACAGCCAAACAAAAGATCCTTATTTAGCACACGATCCACTAAAAAGCGCTTTAATTCAGTAGGCTACTCTACAAGACTGATGAGTTGTTTAGCATTTGCTAATTACTATGATTTTACCTTCAAGATGTTGTTTCTCTCCATTTGCCTAATTATTGGAATTCTGTTGTTTCACTTGAAGGTGCAAAATGCTCTACGAAAGTTTCACAAATGCATTTCACAAATGTACTACAGAACAGTTAAAGGTGTTTTGTGTGTTTTTTTCCCGTTTTTGCCAGCTTAATATACAGAGACAACTATAAATAAAGCCATTTGTAGCTTGATTTCCCTGGAAAGTGTAAATATTTAAGGGGCTGTTCACACCCAACCCATTTTCACACCCAACCCAGCTGTTTTTATCTATTTCTTCTATGTACAGATGCGTTAGACTGACATCTTTGACCATTGCATTACGTCTTTCACAGGAGCGCTGCCTTTTTTTTAGACGATGTGTCAGCTTTTAAAAATGCATCTCGAGACACCTGTGGTCTACTCTGTTTGTTGTGCTGCCTCTAGCAAATTTTTAACACAAGAACATGTTTAGTTTGAACAGACCATATCTCTATGGCACTATCAAAATATTGCTTTTACGACAGTTGTTTGAGCATCCGACTAGCCCGACATAGCAACACTGGGGGTCTGTTCCAACACTTAGTGAGCTGCCTCGCTGTCTCCTGCCTACATAGGCAGCTGTCTTCTATGGTAACATCCTTATATAAGTGGCTGCTCCTTGCATCAAATAGTGCTCCTCACAGGCAGTGTATGGGACACTCGACTTGCAACTGATTTCAATACAGGTGATGCGAGGTAAGCGACGTGATCCTCTAATGAGCTAAAATACAGAGAGAACACACATTTTGGGTAAAATAGTCAGTTTTGTATCATATTACACAGTTATTTACAAATACTTTTCAGTATTGAATGGATTAAATGTATATTTATAATGTAAATTTCTCTTGCCATCTTGGATTTATTTTTCCGCCGAGGTAATCACGGTGCATTATGAGATCTCCAACACAGGGAAGAATACATCCGATGCTACCTTAGAATTTGCCCAAAGCGAGAAGATACCTACCTTTTGGAACATCCTTCACATTGGGAGTGCGCCTATGATGTCTTATAATGATGCTTCCGGAGTACTCTCACTACATTTTGGAACAGACCCTATGTCAAGAGTTTGGATTGGGTTCTGTTTATCAACCAATGGCAGTCAAGAGGAATGTTTGGGAAACCTCTTTGAAAACGAGGCTGTGGCTGCTATAAAAAATACTAAAATATCACTAATATAAAATAATCCCAACATCCAGCCTTCTGTTTTAGCACTTCATATCCTGATAAGCTATCATTAAAATGTGTCAAAAACAGGAAGCTAATCCCGCTATAGACAACACCAAGGAAAATATTCTCAGCAATTTGAAGACATAAAGCAGAGCGTAGGAGGGGATGAACCACTATGCTCGAGGGATTTTGGGAAATACACCAGGATGTTAAGTGACTGTCCTGTTATATCAATGCTCCTCAATTACCATATTACCATATCTGTGCAGAAGAGCTATTGTCAGTCCAGGATACAGTCATGCTTATGCAGATGGGGTTCAACATTATAAAGCTTCATATCAAGCCTCTGGGAGCACTAGAGATATCATAGGCCTATATGTAGCAGAAGTGTTTGTGGTCTGATAAATGAACTCTAGCTTCCATTAAAGTTTCCTGTAACATTTTAAATGGTGTCAAGCCTAACAAATAGCAATGTAACAAATACCTCCATCAAAATGTAATAGGTTTTTTCCCTATCTCTATGGGGCTTCAAGCACTTTCATCTCAAACCAAGCAAGTATGGAAACGCTCCATTTATTTCAGTCAGTCCAGTCAGACAATGGATCTTATTTAGTAATAAATGCATACAACTGTTTATACTTATCGTTATGGGATAACAAACCTCGGTCTGAGCGAAAGATGAGACTTACTGGAGTCTGATTACTTAATCAGCTCTGCAGGGCTGTATTAGAATATGCTGTGTGTATAGAGTGTAAGATTAAGAATCGAAAAGAAAGTGAGAGTAAATGCCTTTTTTGCATGCAAGTTGAGATAAACACAGAACATTCTCAAGATTTCATCTCATTATTTGAACCAAATAGATCCAAATGCAGCCAATTGACTTATTATTAAAAGACTTAGGTTTCACAATAGCAATTCAAGACCTGGAATTCCACAACGTTTTTCTGTCAGCATAAGTGATTTTTCTTGTGTCTCGTTTTCTTTGGAGAACAGAAATGTAGTCAGGTATGTCAAGGCCTCCGATGCGTGACTTCAACAACAGCCTCTTCTGGTATGCGCGCAAATGTGCTGCTTAACAACGTTGATGGAAAGAAAACATCTCGTTGCTTTGACTAGACTACGCTTATAGTTTGGAGTAATGTGGAAAACGAGGTGCTTTTCGTGCCATTGTTTTTGTTTATGTAAACTGAGGTCACTCGGATCTTGGTAATTTTGTTCTTGAGCACCTAGTCAAAACATCCAGTGGCACAGACAAATCCCATTGTGAACTTGTATTTGAAACTGACCGAATACATTTTGCCTAAGTGCAGTTGCTAATGGTAATGTTGCCACATTATCAGTGCTGTGAAGCACAATATCAGCACCCTGAGCTCTGGGATTTTTGGTGACCCAATTATTTAGTTGCGCTATGGGCACTGAAGTAACTTAATATCATATGCTCAAGCAAACCAGGAAGAAAAAATCTATAAATCACATTCCAGTGCATTTAGCACTTTTTTTCTAATAGAATATGTATGAGAGTCGAGTTCCATTGGAAAATGAAACCTGTATCTAATCGTCTGCCCAAGTTATTTCCTCCTTCAATATTAGCCAGCTTCTTATCTAGTCCAAGGCCTGGCGTGAGTGAATATGCTCTGCTGTTCCTCTCTCTTTCTCTCTCTCTGCTCACCCCTCTCTCTCCCCCTCTTTTTCTCACTCAGTTATTTCTCATTTTCTATCTCCCTTGATCTTTGTCCTTGTCTTTTCACCCATAGCATTTACTTATCCTCTCTCTCTCTCTCTCTCTTTCTGTCGTCCATCTGGCTTTTTCTACCATTTTCTATGGCAGATCTAAGAGGGGACAGAAAATTCCTGAACCCCCCCAAAGCCTCCAGCAGTCTGTCCATGTACCCCATAATATCTATACAAAAGCCAACTTTAAAACAATAGCACCAAAATACCACCAACATATCAGCTTCAACACACGAGGGGACCGGGTTTTGGATCATTGCTATTCTCCTTTCCGGGATGGCTACAAATCCCTCCCCCGCCCACCATTTGGCAAATCCGACCACTCCTCCGTTCTGCTTCTGCCCGCTTACAGGCAGAAACTGAAACGGGAAGCACCCGCCCTCAGAATGATCCAGTGCTGGTCGGACCAATCAGACTCTGCGCTACAGGACTGTTTTGATCACGCAGACTGGGAGATGTTCTGGTCTGCCTCCGATGACGACATCGAGGTTTACGCTGATAGCGTAACATGTTTCATCAGGAAGTGCGTAGAGGACGTTGTTCCGACAAAAACTATACGGATCTACCCCAACCAGAAACCATGGGTTAACGGCGATGTTCGCGCGGCACTTACTGCGCGGACCACCGCTTTTAATTCCGGGAACGCGGAGGAGCGTAAACAAGCCAGTTATGCCCTCCGTAACTCCATCAGTACAGGCAAACGCCAGTACAGGCACAAAATTGAAGGACAGTTCAACACCACTGACTCCAGAAGTATTTGGCAGGGAATTAACACCATCACGGACTATAAACGGAATAAAAACTCCGCCATGAACACCGTTGCCTCTCTCCCGGACGAGCTTAATACTTTTTATGCTCGTTTCGAGGACAACAACAACACCGCCCTCGCGGAGAGAGCACTCGCGGCCGATACT
Source organism: Moxostoma hubbsi (assembly GCA_032164185.1). NCBI lineage: Eukaryota > Metazoa > Chordata > Actinopteri > Cypriniformes > Catostomidae > Moxostoma > Moxostoma hubbsi. The sequence goes on along the minus strand of JAVLUX010000015.1, from coordinate 31,877,506 downwards.
ACAGATGGTGGTTCACTCTCCGTCTCTGTTGCGGATGTAACCCGATCCTTTCGACGGGTGAACATTCGCAAAGCCGCGGGTCCAGACGGCATTCCGGGCCGCGTCATCAGAGCATGCGCGAACCAACTGGCTGGTGTTTTTACGGATATTTTCAACCTGTCCCTCTCCCTGTCTGTAGTCCCCACATGCTTCAAAAATCAACCATTGTGCCTGTACCGAAGCAATCAAAAATCACTTGCTTAAATGACTGGTGTCCTGTTGCCCTCACCCCCATCATCAGCAAATGCTTCGAGAGGTTGATCAGAGATTACATCTGCTCTGTTCTGCCCACCTCTTTGGACCCATTGCAGTTTGCCTACCGCAACAACCGCTCCACTGATGATGCTATTGCATCTACAATACACACTGCTCTATCCCACCTGGAAAAAAGGAACACGTATGTGAGAATGCTGTTTGTAGACTACAGCTCAGCATTTAACACCATAATGCCCTCCAAGCTTGATGTGAAACTCCGGGCTCTGGGCTTAAACAGCTCGCTGTGCAGCTGGATCCTGGATTTCCTGTCAGGCAGGCGTCAGGTGGTTAGAATGGGCAGCAACATCTCATCACTGACCCTCAACACTGGAGCCCCGCAGGGCTGTGTTCTCAGCCCACTCCTGTATTCCCTTTACACACATGACTGTGTGGCGACACATAGCTCCAATGCCATCATTAAGTTTGCTGACGATACGACGGTTGTAGGTCTGATCACTGACAATGATGAAACAGCCTACAGAGAGGAGGTGCACACTCTGACGCGCTGGTGTCAGGAGCACAACCTCTCCCTCAACGTCAGTAAAACCAAGGAGCTTGTGGTGGACTTCAGGAAGAAAGACAGAGAACACAGCCCCATCACCATTAATGGAGCACCGGTGGAGAGAGTCAGCAGCTTCAAGTTCCTCGGTGTCCACATTACTGAGGAACTCACATGGTCCGTCCACACTGAGGCCGTTGTGAAGAAGGCTCACCAGCGCCTCTTCTTCCTGAGACGGCTGAGGAAGTTTGGAATGAACCAACACATCCTCACACGGTTCTACACCAGCACTGTAGAGAGCATCCTGACTGGCTGCATCACCGCCTGGTACGGCAATAGCACCGCCCACAACCGCAAAGACCTGCAAAAGGTGGTGCGAACGGCCAGAAACATCATCGGAGGTGAGCTTCCCTCCCTCCAGGATATATATAACAGACGGTGTGTGAATAAAGCTCGGAGGATTATCAAAGACTCCAGCCACCCGAGTCATGGGCTGCTCTCACTGCTTCCATCAGGCAGGCGGTATCGCAGCATCAGGACCCGCACCACCCGACTACATGACAGCTTCTTCCCACAAGCAATAAGACTTTTGAACACATGATCTCTCACGATCAACAATCAGCACTGCACTTTATTAATCCTCATTCTGTCAATATATTCTCGCTCCCAATTCAGTTAGTGTATATATATTTATATACTTATCTAGTTTATGTGTATTCTACATTGTGTGTATTGTGTACATTTGATATGTAAATTGTTGTGTAGGTATGTGTACATTTGTTATGTAAATTGTGTTGTGTAAATATGTTGTTATTGTAAAGTGGTTTATGTCTCGTCACTGTCATTACTGCAATGTTGCTCGGAACTGCACACAAGAATTTCACCTGCTGTTGCACTCGTGTACACAGTAGTGTGACAATAAAGTGATTTGATTTGATTTGATTGACAAACCTACACATAATTCATTATCAGGGTGTCCATGGATCCTTAAAGGGATAATTCACCCTAAAATTTTAATTCTCTCATCATTTACTCACACTTATGCCATCCCAGATGTGAATTACTTTCTTCTGCTGAACATATATTTCAGCTCAGTAGGTCCTTAAAATGCAAGTGTATGGGGATCAGACCTTTGAAGCTCCATAGACAGTAAGCATAAATGTCCATGAGACTCCAGTAGTTAAATAAATGTATTCGAAAGTGATAGTCACTTTTAGTAAGAAAAATATCAATATTTAAGTATTTTTAACTGATCGTTTACGGTCAGCAGAGTAGGTGTGTGTGACGTAATTGCGGTGGAATGTTAAGAGAACTGACGCATGTGCGACGTGCTGTACAGAAGCTTTGTTGATTTTGGTTCAGATCTGTATTTGTATCTGTATGTTTTTCACAATTGTGCATTTGTGTACTTATCCTGGATATCTCAACCAAGAGAAAAAACATGTGATTACGTCCGTAACATGCCAACGTGAATACGTTTCACGAGAGAACGCGTGAACTCAGCCCATTTGTGACATGAACGCGCATACTGCTGCTGACCGGAATCGATGATGTATAGTTAACGAAGTACTTAATTAAGTACTTTAGAAGACATTAATTTAACCACTGGAGTCAGATGGATGACGTTTATGCTGACTGTTTGTGATTTTTGGAGCTTCAAAGGTCCACTTGCATTTTAAGGAGAGCTGAGATATATTTCTATATTTTTTCAAATATGTTCTGCTGAAGAAAGAAAGTCATACACATCTGGGATGGCATAAGGGTGAGTAAATGATGAGATAATTAACATTTTTGGGTGAGACGTCCCTTTAAGAAGGTTTAAAATGTCTTAAAAGTGTAGTTAACCCAAAAATGGGAATTCTGTTGTAACGAAGAACGTACAATGGAAGTTCATGGTGACTGAGGCTAACATTCTGCCTAACATCAATTTTTGTGTTTCATGGAAGAAAGAAGATTATGCAGATTTAAAAAAACAGGACAGTGAGCACATTATGGCACAATTTTCATTTTTGTGGGAACTGTCCCTATTATACATTGCTAATCTAATTTTCACTACATTTTCTTTTGTCGGTTTTGTCAAAATTATGGTTCCTGGTTTTATGAATAATCATGAATATGATTCATTTTCATTTATGTAATTATGAAACCTCATTATTTAGTTGTTAAATAAACATGCTTTGTGTTTACAAAATTGATCTTAAATTATTTATTTATTTATTTTTTTTTTTAAATTCTAAAAAGTGGTCAAATGCCTTACATATCATTTGCTAAACCATGCAGTTACCGATAAACTCTTCATATTTTCCAATCTGCCTTTTTTACAGGCCCGGATGTAGTGCTATGCTTGCATTCACATATTATATGAAAAAAGGCTACATTAAACCAAATTAAATTTTATTGATTATTTTAGAGATTGCACATGGGAAACAAGTCAGAGTAAAATGATTCGGAGCAGAGGTGACATTCTGTTGATTTATCATCCGTTCATAATGATAAGTGAAGGTGCTTGCATATGGTTTTGCTGACAGCAGTAGATTACCTATGGAATGAACAGCGCTGTGGTTTTCTCCAAGGAGTACCTCTCTGGTACACTGTATATCATTGCTTAAGCCACTGTCCAAATTCTCATAAACCATACGTTAAACTTGAATCAAATCACTACAAATCGATACACTGGCAGGTTTAGAATATCTACACCTTACTATTTGTTGTGTTGTCCTTTATGAAACTAAACCTTGTGCTGCATGGTTTTACTCTCTCACATTTGGAGTGAAGTGCGCTAATAAAATTATAAGATTCTCATTTCTGCCTTTAAACACCCTTTGTAAGTGCCTCACTGAATCATTTTTTTTGTCTTTGTTTTTTAAGGAAAAGGAGGGGATTGTTGAATAATTAATTTGTTGTGGTAATCAACATTATGCCACAAATACTGTTGATTGAGCTTAACTTGCATTGAACCAATAATATTCCTTTAAAAGTGCAAATGTAAATTTTTCAGCAGGTTTTTCGCAAAGGTTTTTGCAAACGTCAAGGCGTGACAATATAAATTGCAGTGCCAGATTTGATCAATTGCTGTCTTTTGATTGTTCTTAATGAAAATTAATGTACAAATATAAATGTTGATTACAAGTTTGTCTCTAATATTGTTTCAGAGAATACAAATGTACACGTTTATTACTATGTGTTTGCAGCTTCATGTTCAGACATTTGGAACATGTGTTTTTGATTATTATTTGTGAATGCAAATCTTGGCATTCAACTTCAGATTTTTTTTTAACAAGTTTTCACGTTGTGGCAGTAAGCGTAAATTTCAATTTACAACAATATAACAATATACAAGTAATTTTGCTAACACTTTTCAATAAGGTTCTATTTATTAACATTTACCAATACATTAGTTATCACGAAGTACATTTTTTACTGCTTTCTTTAATTTTGGTTGTTGATTTATCCTGATATTGTGATTTTGTTCATGTTTGTTCATAATGCATTTACTTATCTAAACGTATACATCAGAAGTTTTCTATATGCACTCTTGAAAGCAAACTGTGTCCAGCATTTAGAACAGTGTTGTGTTCCACTGACTTTCCTCTGATCTCATTCTTTAAGCGATGATGGAGAGGTTACTGTTGGTGTTCCATGCTTTGTGTTGCAATGTTTTGCCATTAGACACCCTAACAGAGGGAGCTGCTTTTCATGGAGGGCTTTGTGTTGCCCACCATACCTAGACTTACCTTAATAATTCCCACGAGGCATGCATGGTCTGGGAGTAGCTATGCGCTGTACCATGCAAGACTGGTAGCAAAAGTGAAAAAGAGCAGGGGAATCTTCCTTCTGCTCCATGTAATCTTTTTCAGAGATTGTTTAGTTGATGGGGGAAGTCTCCTCCTGGACCTATGGGTTTAGTATTAGGATGCAGATCAGTATCAGTTTGATCCCTTGGTTGTGTCTAGATCCCATCAGTACATTGATTTGTAACTTGGAAAGCCCACAAAAATGTTCTTTGTTTATAGTGTTCAGAATCTTAGTCGATTCAAGTTTAACTAAAAACACCGCCTGCAAATCTCTGCTACTATAAAAGCCATGACAAAAATGAGAAATGACAGAGTCTTCATGGAAACTTGGAAATTTCTCTTCTAGCCACGTCTGAGCTGGGATTTCAAGTTGCTGCTTTATTCCCAATGGAAATGTAATGCTCCTTTTCGTAGGAACTCGAGCTGCGTAATCGCATTGGGACACACCCAGAGTGTAAAGTGGCCTGACGCCCTTGTACAATCACGGCAATTTATTTGCTGGTGGCGCTTAAGCAACACCCCTAGAGAGCTACGTCACAGGCACCATAAAAGCGCTTGCTTTGGCACCATCGGGTCAGTTTTTCTGTTCTTCAATGCACAGTCTCGTCTGGCCCATGTTGTACCTCACGTCAAAGCAAGGATCATTATTATTCTCCCTTTTGAGTGGCAATACTGGATGGAATTTATGAAGTGCTTACCACCGTGCATGCGGTTCATCGTCGGTGAAGATTCCCATGACGTGTGTCGCCAGTCTGGGGTTTCAGCATGCGGAGGCCATGTTGGAAATTTCTGATTACCACAGTATGATTTATTGAACGTCAGGATGCTCCATGAAAGTCTTGCTTCTTTCATAAGCCACGTGCTGAAAAAAAAGGAGGCAAGACTCGGAGGCTGTGTGACTCATGGGAGGCCGGTGCGGATATTGAGGAGATAGGAGCTGTGCAGCAGGTCGACCATCGGTTTTCTCTGTCACTCTCCCCGGATTCGGCTAGACAATCTCGTGGAGTTTACATGTGGGCATTTGCATCCTAGTCCTGAGGCCCGCACAGTGGTTTCCTTCGGCACTGAGGATGAGGACACCGTCTCTATGGAAGCATCAGATTCTGAGGTTCTCGCCGGCTTCCAGACCTTCAGTTGCTGGAGGTTTTTACATGTGCAGTGATAAAATTGCACCTGGATTGGCCAAATGAAGTGCATTCAGAGGATCGTAAATCGATCTTGGATGACTGTATTTTAGCGGACCAACATGCGCTACGCCTCGTAGGCCGCTTTCTATTTCCCCAGACCTCCATCGTGAGATTTCTTAGTCCTGGGATCAACCTTTCTCAGCCAGGTTCATGAATCAAAACTCAATCAGGTTGAGTTCACAGTTTGTCATGCCTCAAACACCCTACAGATAGAATATAGGTCAGTTTCCCAAAATGTTATTTAAATTAGGCGAACTCGGCCTGTGTTCAGTGGGTTTGTTCCAAAAGACTTTTCTGTTCTGGAAGCCCCGTTTTTGATTCAGGAGATTCATACTCTCTTAGAAAAAGGGGCAATAGAGAAGCCATTATTTACTGGTCCCGAAAAAAGATGGTGCCTCTGGGCATCGATGCATTGGCACATCCATGGCCGACAGCGCATCTTTATGAATGCCCACAGATCAGTCTGCTTCATGCAGTTCTGCAGAGAGTTCGGGAGAATTGGGTTCGGCTTCTGTTAGTGGCGCTGTTTTGGCCATCTCAAGTATGGTTTTCAACTCTGGTCTCTCTCTTGGAGGAAATACCTTGGGAGATTCCAGTCAGAACAGACATGTTGTCTCAGGCTCTGGACAGTATTTGGAACCCCAGGCCAGACTTGTGGAAGTTATGGGTATGGCCCCTCAACGGGACACACTTTTGAATAATTTGTTATCCTCCGCTGTGGTTGATACCATTATGAATGCTAGAGCGCCATCAATTAGGAAGCTTTATATGTTCAAGTGGCATATTTTTGCTTCTTGGTGTACAGTGTAAGGTGAAAATCCAGTTCACCTCCTTCTCAGTATATTTGCCCAAGGTCGTTTCTACATCATTTAGCTCACAGACAATTAATTTTCAGGCTTTCTATCCTCCCCATTTGAGTTGGAGGAGCATGAAAGATTGCAAATGCTTTGCCCAGTTCAGGCACTGCGAATTTATGTTGAACGTACTAGCCAGTGGCGTGAGTCAGAGCAGTTGTTTGTGTGCTTTGGTAGCCGCAATTGGGGTGTCTCATTGGCTTACTGATACAATTTAAAGTGCTTATGAAGTGTGCGGTTTACCTTCACCTGAGCCCATTCTACAAGGAGCATGGCATCCTCATGGGCTTTGCCTTCATGGGCTTCTGTTGGAACAGAAGTAAACTCATAATTTTTCTGTCTTATTCAGCCGCTATATGCTTGCCACATGGGTGTAGACAATTGGCAGCTTCTGTTTACATGGTGTGAATGTATATTGTTCTCAATGCGATTATGCAGCTTGAGTTCCTATGAAAGGGAACGTCTCGGTTATATGAATGCAACCCTGGTTCCCTGAGTGGGAGCGAGACAGCTGCAAAGGCTTGTGCCTTCCTGCAGAAATTCTGACTCGATGGTGCTAAAATTAGCACATTTATGGAGCCTGTGATGTAGCTCCCTATGGGCATCACTTAAGTGCCACCAGCTTATAAATTGGTGTGATTGTACAATTGCTTCAGACTACGTGACACTCAGGGCATGTCCCAGTGTGATTTCACAGTGTCTCTTTCCCATTCAGGGAACCAGTGTTACGTTTCATGTAACCGAGACATTAAACTGTAAAAACAACAGATAAAGATAGCTCAGGTTGTATGGCAGGATTTTATGCATTTGTTTTTGTCTTTTCTTTCTTTTTTCCTCTTTTGTAAAGTCAACATGAAACAACATTCACAATCCATTTTACCTGAGTAATGTGACTGAATTTCTATATGAAAAAGGATGTTCATTGAAAATAAAAAGTGTTGGGGATGTGATATTATCCATCAAGAATTTATTGGATTTTGAAAAGTCTGAGTTTGCAGTCAGTTGTGGATTATTACCTTATGAAACAGCACGTTCGTTGAAACATATAATTTAAACTTGGTTGTAAAGGAATAGTTCACCAACAAATGACAATTCTGTTTTCATCTCATTTAAATTCTGTATGACTTTATTTCTTCCATAAAACACCAAAGGAAAAAATCTGATGACTGTGCTGGTCGTTCTTTTTCATGTAATTACAGTGAATGGGGACTGGCAAATTTTTAAGCTTTATTAAGGGCACAAAAGCACCAGAAGTGTTCCATATGACTTGCACTATATTCAAAGTCTTCTGAAGACACATGATAGCTTTGTGTGAGAAACAGGCCACAATTTAAGGGCACGGTTTACCCAAAAATAAACATTTACTCACTCTCATGCCATCCCAAATGTGTATGACTTTCTTTCTTCTGCTGAACATAAAGAAATCTAGAAGAAAATTTAGAAGTATATATCAGCCCTGAAGGTCCGTACAATGCAAGTCAACAGGGTCCAAAACGTTGAAGCTCAAAAAAAAAGTGCATAAAGGCATCATTAAAGTAATCTATAAATTATCCTCCCTTCCTAGTAGATGGCGATATACACAGAGAATTCAAATCAGCAAAAACAAAAGAACAAAAACTTGTAGGAGAGAAGAGCACTTAATTTTATTCCGGCTTTAAATACTTTTTGAGCTTAACAATTTTGGGCCCTGTTGACTTGCATTGTATAGACCTACACAGGTGAGATATTCTTCTAAAACTCTTTGTTTGTGTTCAGCTTAAGAAAGAAAGTCATGCACATCTGGGATGGCATGAGGGTGAGTAAATGATGAGTGAATTTTTCGGTGAAAGATTAATTTAAGTCATTATTCACTGCAAATCTTCCGAAATCACAGAAAGGGCATAAGGGTGAGTAAAAGGTAATATTATTGACATTTTTGTGTCAACTATCCCTTGGTGATATCAGCCCAAAAGGATAGTAATTTCAGATGCAATGCAACTCCTGGGAGTTGCCTGGCCACGGATCCAATTTAATGATCTCTGAGCCACTTCATTATCACTCTTGCCTTGTGAAATGGTGCTCCATCATGCAGGAAAATGCACTGATCATCATCAAATTGCTCCTGGATGGTTTGGAGAAGTTGCTCTTGCAGGACGTTTTGATGCCATTCTTTATTTATGGCAGTGTTTTTGGGCATAAATGTGAGAGAGCCCACTCCCTTGGATGAAAAGAAACCCCACACATGGTTGATCTCAGGATGCTTCACTGTTGGCTTGACACAGGCCTCATGGTAGCGTTCACCTTTTCTTCTCCGGACTATCGATTTTCCAGATGTCACAAACAGTAAGAAGGGGGCTTCATCAGAGAAAATAACTTTTCACCAGTCTTCTGCTGTACAATCCTTGTACTTCCTGCATAATTTCAGTCTGTCCTCAACGTTTTTCTTGGAGAGCAGTGGCTTCTTTGCTGCCCTTCTTGACACCAGGCCATTGTCCAAAAGTCTTAGCCTCACTGTGCGCGCAGATGCACTCACACCAACTTGCTGCCAATATTGAGCAAGCTCTGCGGTGACACAATACCGTAGCTGACTCATCAGGAGGAGACTGTCCTGGTGCTTGCTTGATACTCTGGGACGTCCTGAAGCCTTCTTCACTGCTGTTGAACCTCTCTCCTTGAAGTTCTTGATGATACGGTAAATGGTTCTTTCAGGCGCAATATTCTTTGCAGCAATTTCCTTCCATGTGAGGCCATTTTGATGCAAAGCGATGATGGCTGCATGTCTTTCTTTAGAGGTAACCATTGTAACTCAATGATGGAAAGCACTTCTTCCCTCATTTTATAGCAGTCACCCTGCTCTTATAATCCAATCAGAATTATAGAGTGATTTCACCTGACTAGTACTCGTTCACACTTTCCCAGATGCTGCTGATATGATTAGTGAAATTATGTTAGCTGGTCATTTTGTGCCAGGGCCAAAAAACAGTGAAATTTGTGTTTTTTTGGCCAGTGAAGCTTTTTGCAATTATTTAAAATGCATCTGATCACTCTGCACAATAATCTAGAAACAATGTGAATCAACACCACAACATCAGAAGCAGAACATTTTGCAGAATAATTTTGGCCACCTCTGTACAGGCAATTTTAAAGACTTTTTTTCAAGACTTTTTAAACCTGATTTAGTGGGGTCAAATAAACAGCTTGACAGTTTCTTCCCTAGCATGTCCTACATTTTATGAGTTGTCGCCTGAACCCGTCTGTCTGGTCTCCAGCCCAGGCTCAAGGCTGAGAGCGTGCAGCCTGTCAGCATGATGAGTGTGTCTAATTGAGACAGAGCACTGCTGGCTGAGCCTAGGGATTGACAGTTAATCACAGACACGTTAAACTCTTCAGCACATGAAAACGCCTCCTCCTGCGCCAGCTCGTCTCCCAGTCACCTCCGCAGCCTCGTGATTTGCAGCCCACCGCTATCTGCACGAGATTTATGTCATCTTCATGACGGCTCTGCTTGGAATCCATCCATCAGGGTATAAAAGCCCCTCTGGTGGTGTTTTGGAAACCAGCCTGCTCTCTCAAGCCATGTAAGTGCCAGAAACAGACATACCGACTTAACTTTTTGTCATACACTTTGTACACACCCACAATTTTAAAAACTTTTCCGGTACCTCCTTTGATTCACTATTATAAGTGCCACTGACATGTGTGCCAAATATAGAAAACAAATCATCTAGTTGATGTTCTGTGCTGCGAAAAAAAATAATTCTAGTTTTATTAACTAGAATTAATCTTCGTCTTGTTTTCCTGTAAAAATATTTAAACATCCTTGAAACAAGATGTATTAACACTAAGCAAAACTGGGCAAGATATTAAGGCTTGTATTTAGAGAATGTTGGAATTAAGTCTTTTTTTTCTTTTGGCATGGTAGACTTTTTGCTTCATTCAAGCATACAAAACAAGAACAATCTGCTAGTACCACAGGACAAAATACACTTATAAAATATACCTATACAGTTTTGTCATCATTATCTCACTCTCATGTTGTTTCAAACTGTACAATTGTCTTTCTTCCATGAAATACAAAAGGAGATGTTAGGCAAAATGTTCATGTCACATTTCACTTTCATTGTATGGATTAGATACAATTACAGTGAATGATGACTGATAAAATGACAATCTCAGTCACCTTTCACATTCATTGTTTGAAAAAATATACAATTAAAAAGTTGTATGGATTTGAAACATGAGTAAATAATGAGAGAATAATCAATTTTGGCTAAACTATCTCTTTAATATCTAACACAGTTTGGCTTAGCATGTGAATTGATCTGTTTTTAATGATGTTTAGATATTTTCATTGGAAAATAAGACATACATGCTCAATAAGAATATGATTTTTCCAGTTTTTACATTTAAAACACTGAAATCTCCAATTTAAGCTATGCTGGAATTTTTTTCCTAATCTTGCTCAAGGATTAATATTGGATGAGTGGATGACAGCTCTATGGTTGAAGAGGTCTGGGTTTTAATTGCTGACAGAAAGCTAGAGAGACAGAAACAGCAAGCACATTAAAACTACTTTTAAATTATGTGTGCCTGCATCCTTATGCCATTTTTTTTACTCTCTTAGGCATTGGAAAGAGAGGAAAAAGCAGCCACCTGCGTTAAAGGCTGCACCTTGTTGAATGCCTTATTACACTGATTTATCACTATTGATTCTGATTCCGCCAATAGTTGCCTCAAGCTACATAATTAAAATACTGCATTGCCGAGCCTCAGCCGGGTCCCTCAAGAATGCAGATAACTTGTATATTTGTAATTCTTGAGTAAATAATGCATAAAGAGGTGCATAAAATAAGGGCATAAAGAGGTGTCCTCTGGAATGGAACTATGGCTAAGTTAGAAAGTTTTCAACAGGGTGAAAGATGGCCACTGACTTCAGGACCTGGAGCTTATATTTAGCGACCAGAATTTCAGCGGTGCTATTGAAGTCAGCCCTGATTTCGACCATACTTTCGGCTCTGTGCCCCAAGGGTTCTGGGCAAGGTGAACTGGGAAACCACAGTTTGAGGGTCAGCAAAAACAGTTCCCATCCAGACACACAGTTTTGACTCTCCCTGCAGTGGCTGTTCCTTTTTGGACCAAAAGAGTTGCTGCCCCAAATAGTGGAAATGAAACTTGGGAGTTTGCAAATGGTAACAAAGCTGCGCTGACCCTCATATCTCTCCCTTGTCTAGTCAGGGTGATCTTTCACTGAAAGTGCTACACCAGCAAAACCAAACCATCCGAGCTATTATTTAAAGGGATAGGGCCCCTCTGCGAATCTGGCGGCCCATGGGGACACTCCTCTGCCCCTGGCAGAGGCCATAACACTCCAGGCGGTCGGGGAGTTGACTCACTCCTCCCCTCGTGGACGGCGATTTCCCTCGACCCCTCCACATTTTCTGGCAGCCAGCAGGACACTCCTCCACCCCTGGCAGCGGCTCCAACACTCCAGGCGGTCGGGGAGTCTAGTCCCTCCTTGCCTCACAGATGGCGGCCGTTCCCTGCGTCCAGGCGGTCGGGTTACTCCGTCCCCCGGCGGATGGCAGCAGCGCTCCCCTTGGTGGACGGCAGTGTCGAGGACTCTACGACGGGCATCCCTCCTCCCTCCTGGGTTTTCACATTAATGTAAAGGGGTTATAAGGGATAGGAGGAGGTGAGATCCGGCTTGACAATATAAATAAAGTTCAATGATAAACCCAAACATAAACACACACACATAAACACACACAGGGTAGAAGCCTGTAGTTCTCTCTCACTCTCTCGAATTGCCATCTCCGGTCGCCTTTATCCCTCGCCTGCCTCATCAGTTTGATCGGGATCCGGGTGTGAGTCATTCTGGCCCGGCCCTGCCCTCCTCTGTGCTTCAAACACTTATTAAGCATTTGGGCACTCAAGTTTAGAAAGTGGAATTTTCCTCCATTCATCCATTATGCAGTTCTTCAGCTGCACAATTTTACAGTGTCTTCATTGCCGTATGGTGTGCTTCAAAAATTCTTGTATGCCATACATTCTTGATTGGAGACAGTCAGTTCAGTACTGAATGCAGGCCAGTCTAGCACCCACACTTTCTGCTTACACAGCCATACACTTGTAATCCAAGCAGTATGTGGTTTGAAGTTGTCCTGTTGGAAAATGCAGGGATATCCCTGGAAAAGACAGTTCTGGATGGAAGTGTATGTTGCTCCAAAATTTGTACATATCTTTTTGCATTAATGGTGCCCTCACAGATGTGCATGGGCACATACACACCCCTGGCCCATACAGACACTGGTTTTGGACCTGACGCTGATAAAAGCTTGGATGACAGCTTGGCACAGAAAACACAACAGCTGTGTTTTTCAAAAACTATTTGAAATGTGGACTGTTCGGACCAAAAAACATGGTTCCACTGTACTTCTTTCCATCTAAGATGAGGCCGAGGCCAGAGAAGTTGGGATCGCTTCTGGACAGTGTTGATGTATGGCTTCTGCTTTGAAAAGTAAAGTCTTAACTTTCATCTATGGATGCAGCAGCGAGTGGTGTTGACTAACAAAGGTTTACTAAAATAATCCCAAGCCTCTGTTCGTGATATCCATTACAGATGTTTTTTAAGACAGTGACGTTTGAGGGATCAGTGATCACGCACATTCAGAAGTGGTTTTGACCAGATTCCTTGAATCTATAACTATATTGTGCACTGTAGAGTGGTGAAATGCATCTGTTGGCAAATTGGCATTTCTCGAACGACCCTTACTCTTGAAGGACTAGGGTGATTTTGGAGGCTCCTTATATACTATGACATGATTGCCTCACCAGTTTAACATCTCCTGTTTCACATCGCCTTGTTATTTAAACTCGTCAAATTGTTATTAGTATTAAATAGCCTCTGTCTCAGCTGTTTTGGATTGTGTTGCAATCATCTGATTTTAAATAACTAAAAAGCAAAAAAAAATTAGAATTCACAAGGTCCACCATAATATAATGTGTAACTTTCAATATATTAAAGGCTGAACATAATTTACAAATCACTCCTTTCTGTTTTTATTAACATTTTCCATACTGTCCCAACTTTTTCGGAATTGGGGTTGTAGTATGCATGTGCAGCTCATGAGTGAATGGCTCGGCTCTGTTGACACATACATAGCACGCTCACACTGCTGATGCGCTCAAGTTCTCAGAGTGGTGCAAAATATGTGAGCGCCACACATGAGCAACATCTCGGATGCAGAAGCTCAATAGTTTAGTTTGCTTATAACATGCAATGAGAACAGCGCCGGATAAGCATTTCATCAGATTTTGAATAACAACCAGATTAAACTACACTTAGATGACTGTGTTCTTGCTGTCAAAATAAAAGCCAGGGGGGTTTAAAGTTGAAGGTGCATGACTGAAAAACAATATACTACTAATATATTATGAAATTCTGAAAGTCAATCATTAAAATTATAATTTATTATTGTTATGGTCATTATTATTAGTTTACAAATTACAACAATATTTAAGTTGACTGGGTTCCAAAAAATAACTGTGAATGAAATATGGACTGACATTTTACAACTAAAGTTAACAAAAAAACAAAAAGAGGTCTGAAGTCCAGATACAAGTTGAAAAAAATTTGCAAAAAAATTGCTTATTTTCTACTGAAGACTTTCACTAGAATTACTGTTAATTTTGCTGCTACATTATCCGGTAGACTAGTTACCAATAAAGCTTTTTTTAAGAGGCTATACATTTATTTTTAAATAATCGGTAGTTCAATGTTTGTGTTTCTTTACATATAAAAGAGTACCCCCAATTAGTATCACAGAGTGAAGTATTCTAAACTGATTATGAACAAAAAGAATTCTTGCCTGTATCTCACACATCTGTCGATTGACTTCGGAAAGAAGGAAAGAAAGAAATGGAAGAAAGTAAGGCTTTTTGGTTTGGATGGACTTGAGGATGAGTAAATGATGACAGAAATTTATTTTTTGGCTGAATTGTTCCTTTATAAGAATACTATTCTGATGCTCTTTTTGTATCATGTTACTTTCACCTTCAGCTCCATCCATCAGATGAGATCTGATAAAAGGTCTTTTGGTAATTGAATACAGGGGCTGGAGATGTACAAAAACACTATATCGCCTCAGACAGGGCGTGGACCGGGCGCCATACCGTCTCTCAGCCATCCCCGTCTTCTTGAAATGTGCACAGAGCTGACTGCAGGTTGATTGGAGGACTTTTTTTCGAAAGGTCACTGTGTACGGACTCTTTCGGAGAGGCATGTCCCCAATCGCCTTTAGCAACACCAGACCCGCAGCAGCTCCTGATATGGGCTTATCTTCCCTCAGCTCCAGAGGGCACTGGCTACACTCTGCCCATCCACGCTTCAGCTGTTATTTACTCCTTATCAAGGATGTTATTTTGTTTTGTCTTCCCTCACTGCTTCTTTTTCTTTATCATCCTGCCTTTAAGTCCCTTTCCCAAGGCACAAGATAATGTAAACATGCACACTCTTTCTATCTTTCTCTCTCTCTCGCGCGCGCTATTTCTCCGGCTCACCTGAAACTCTGTATGTGTTTTCTTGTCCCCAGAGAAACTTGGGTAATTGCAGCCTGGCCCTCTCATTCCCAATTTAAAGAGCTGGAGCTCTGCCAGTGGCTCCACCTGTGAAGCTGCATGTTATTTGGTTAAAGAGGTTTTGTTTGTGTCAAGTGGAACTGAGGGAGTGAATTGGGAATACTGATATCAGTTGGTTCCCTTTGAGGTGGTGCTTTTCAAATCAAGTCTTCTTTTTTCATTACTAAGTTCTCACACTGGAAATGTATGTTTAATATTTCTCTGCTGACAGATTAATAAAGGAAAACAGGCAAACACTTTTCATAATTGCTCTACAATAATTGTCTAATTATATATCAAGATCTAGACGTGACAGGGT
Source organism: Moxostoma hubbsi (assembly GCA_032164185.1). Classification (NCBI taxonomy): domain Eukaryota; kingdom Metazoa; phylum Chordata; class Actinopteri; order Cypriniformes; family Catostomidae; genus Moxostoma; species Moxostoma hubbsi. The sequence continues at coordinate 31,861,964 of JAVLUX010000015.1, read as the reverse complement.
GGAGGGCGGGGCCAAGTCGTGATTGTACACACCCGGTCTATTATCAGGCTAATTAAGCATCCGAGAGGGATAAAGGCCGACTGCGGAAGGTGGTGCGATGAGAGAGAGATCGTTTACGGTCAGATGTGTATGAGTTTCTTTCTTCTGCAGAACACAAATGATGATTTTTAGAAGAATATCTCAGCTCTGTAGGTCCATACAATGCAAGTGAATGGGTGCCAGAATTTTGACGCTCCAAAATGCACATAAAGGCATCATAAAAGTAATCCATATGACTCCAACGTTTTAATCCAGGTGATATCAGAATCAGAATGAGTTTATTGCCAAGTGTTTTTTATTCTTTTTTGGTGATACAAGCATTTGCACATAGAACATTATAGTGAGACAGAATATAAAACAAGGTAAGCGTATAAATAGACATACCACAAAAATAGGACATATAACATAGGCATATGTACATGTACACGTGGTAATATATGTGCAAGGTATGTGCAGTTATTGAATTAAATATGCATTTACATATGTACATGACATATTTATTAGGGCTGTCAATCGATTAAAATTTGTATTCAAATTAATTACATGGTGTCACGATTAATCACATATACAAATATTTGCTGAGAAAGCCCCTCATATAACAATAATTCAATATATAATGATTATACATATTTATATCAATATATAATTATACATAGTTATCTTTAAATATTAAAAAGTTATATATATATATGATTTGTCAATCAGTTGGAGATTTATTATAAGGGCTTGTTTAAGGGCCCATCAATTTACACCTACGTTAGATGTCTCGGGTGTGTTGCATCATAAACATAAAATGTTTTGGTAACTGTGTCAAGTTAAATATAGTTTAATACTCAATCCCTTAGATCGCATTTGTGCTCCTTCGAGTGGTTTGAACGCGAGAACGTAACGCATGTTTGTGTTGTTCTGCCAACTGAAATGTTTTCTTCACTGCGCGTTGCTCATACAGCTGAAATTTCACTTACTGCCCTCTGGAGTAAACAGGTGGTACAGCAAGCTTGCATTTCTCAGGAATCTTCTTTATTATGGTCCGTGGGCATGTGGTTAATTGCGTAATTTTTTTTAACACATTATTTTTTGTAAAATTAAATCGCGTTAAATCGACAGCCCTAATATTCATACATTATTGCACTATGGGAGTCCTGAAGGCAGTTTCATTGTTCATGTGGTAAATGGCCTGAGGATAAAAACTGTTCTTGTGCCTGGTTGTCCTGGTGCTGAGTGCTGGATGAGATAAATGTGAGTAAGAAACAGATCAATATTTAAGTCCTTTTTTGCTTGAAATTCTTCTCCCTGCCCAGTTGGGGGCGATATGCATGAAGAAGGTGAATCACCAAAAACACAAGAAGAAGAATGTGAAAGTGATCTGTTTCTCACCCACACCTATCATATCACTTCTGAAGATATTGACCTAACAACTGGAGTCTTATGGATTACTTTAATGCTTTTAAATGAAAATTTGGCACCCATTTACTTGCATTGTATGGGCCAAAAGAGCAGATCAATTCTTCTAAAATCTCTATTTGAGTTCAGCAGATAAAAGAAAGTCATACACATCTGGGATGGGATAATGGTGAGCTAGGAAGCTTTCACATGTGGTTCAATTGCTTGGACCGAACCTGAGTTTGTTTCCTCCTCCCCTCCCCCTGTCCCCACTGGTCTCTGTTCACATTTTTTAGGTCCGAACCGCGGATTGATTACGTTATCAAGGTGAGTACAAGTGGCAGCTGTTTACCACTCTAACTAGATAACAACTCGAGAAGACATCATTGTGTTAAGTGAAGTATTAAAGTTTGTCTCTTTGGATTTACCACGGACATTTGCCATGCACAGAACAGCACTTGTGTTTGTCTCCCATGGATGCATTGACTGTGCAATGATGTGAAGAATATTAGCATTTGTCTGCTGCGAGCCCGTGGATGCATTGCAAGAGATGTAGTCTCTGCTCACTGTAGTCGGTATATTCGGACACAAGCAGGGAGGAGAAATGCATTATATCATAATAATTGCAATCGGGAGCCTCTAAAGATGCAAATTATACGTCATCAAATGTGGTTCACTTCCGCGATTTGGTACGATTGTGTTCATATCAGCAGCGAACCGTACTGGAGTTCACATGAACCGTACCCCAGACCACCTTTTCAAGCAAACCAGGGTGCGGTTCGCAGGTGCGCAACAGAGTTTGGAAAACAGCGTTTACAATGTTCTCAATGTTCTGTCCAAACGAACAGAACATTGAGGCCATTCGACCCCAGGTGTGCACCAAATGTGCTAATGTAGCACTTTTGCACCCTAAATGATGATTTGGGTGAAATATCCCTTTAAGAATGGGGGAAAGAGCAAGAGACAGAGAGTGATGGGGAAATCTGAGTAGAGAGTAAGTCACACTTTAGGACCTAAAGTTAAGGTGATTTCACACCTAGCAGTAGAAAAAATGGGAAGCTACGCTGATTTGCACCGTAAAGATAGAAAATTGAGAAGGTTATACGCTGTTAACAGCAGCACAGCAGCTCTTATGCCTACCTTTATTACTGCACGTACTCTGTGTGTTTGTGTCTGCACACTCGAGAGACACTGCTTTCGCAATGGATATCTTTTGATAAGGTTAATACGTTTTTAATAAGAGTTTATGTTGTATATTTGTAATTCAAATTGTGCATGAAATACATCATAAGGCACTTTTATTGGCAGAACTTTTATTTGCAGTGATTGATGAATTTTAAATTCTGTCTTTGGGGTCATTCCAAGAAATTACTTCCTCATTTTGTCATGCTCAGCATACCACATTAAGAGGACCTGATGTAATTGCATTTCAATACAAAAACATAGCCTATTAATGAATGCTAATTAAACGTTTTCCCATTGAGCTGATGAGACATTTAATTTGCTGACAGAAAAGCATAATTTAATGAAATTTATGATGGGACAGTTTGTTAGGTTACTTGCATTGTGATCACTAATGGATTTTGATTTACAAGATGTCAAACTGGTTTACAAATGTTTTACTGTATATAAATTGTGTTTTGTCTGGGTGCTGTTTTTTTAAACCCCTGTTCACATTTGAGTTAGCTGGGCCGTTGATAAGTATGGCATGTGCATCATGTACACATTGTAATGCAAATCGTATTTATTCTAATTAAAATGTAACTCTTCAGGGAAAATAATGGCGTAGAAACATCTGCTGCGGTTGTTGTTTGAATGTGAATATTGTTATACTTCAATATTTATGGTATACAATATTACATAGACAGTAATTGTCATCACTGGTCATTTTGTGTTGTTTGCCTTATTTGAAAACTGGTTTGAATTGATAAAGGAGTGATTACACATCAGGATTTGAAATATTAATTAATAATGAATTTGTGATTAAATATTAATTTGTGTGTATTTATTCCAGCACACATCTTGCACAGTAATTGTGTCTTTAGGGGGAAGACACAGAAGAACTTCAGTTGCATGGAAATGATATGAGACGTTATTGTCACAAGTTTCTTCAGGAACAGGAGTCCTATAATGTGATGAATTGAATATGGATGATGAAAGATGAGATTTTAGTGCTTTTACATTTTATAAAGAGCCGTAATAATTAAAATTTTAATCTTAATTTTTCCTTTGTGTTGCCTTTTTATATTTACAGTAGAGAGAGGACAGGAACTGATGAGGAGAGGGTGTGACATCTAAAAATACTCTGAGTTGTGGTGGCAAAGCTCATTTTTAGGGTGGCAGCTGCCACCCTGTGCCACCCTTCTGGCCCCGCCCCTGCATTCCTCCACTCTTATGATTTTACTGTGCGGATCTATAAGATATAAGATAGTGTCAATAAAACTGCTCTTCGGCACAGTACATGTTTGTATTCAACTTATTTTCTCTTCAAATTCTTTGCAGGCTTGGGATTTTCAGGACACTGTTGTTTAAAGGTGACCAGCACAACATTTCAGATGTGATGACTGGTCCACTTGTCAGTCAAGTTATGGCCAAAATATTCAGTCACATTACCTTTTTGGTGCGCATCTTTTATTCCCTATACATTCAATAGGAGTTTATTCTGTAAATGTGTTTCCATCATAGTTTATACGCATTTCTTCATATAAAAAACTATTATCCACCTCAAGCGACTGTATACATTTTTTATGTGCCTTTTTGGGATTTTATTTGCATCTTGGTGTTTCCATCCAGCAGTTTTTTTGTGATATCCCAAAATGTTCACAAAAATATGTAGATGGAAACCCATAACCAACATTTTTAAAACAAAAAGTCCTTAAAATCAAATACTGAAATTGATCAAAATGACCATGAACTGCATAGAACCAACATTATGAAATATTATTAACATGACTGGCTGAAAAGGAAAACTGACAATTTTTTAAATGCATATGCAACAGCTGAAGTGTGATTTGACAGACTAACACATGGAACAAACATTGGTATAAATATTGATTAATATATGCTATATTACCAAGTGACAGACAAATACCATAAGATTTCATTGGACACGTGGCCTTGGAAATCAAGAGAAGATATGGGAAGCTCTATTTTATCTTCTCAGCTGAGAATGACTTCTCTATTCCACGGCTTTGACATAAATACACTTTAATATGATTTAAGAAATAAAAGGGACATTTCCCACGCAGGCTTTTTTGGACTAAGGCCAGAATGACTTTGAGTTACATTGAGTTCCTACTTTGGTCAAACTGTCCAGTGATTTTCCATTAATAGACTGACACTTTTTTTCCGGCCAGTCTTGTAAATTCCCAAATTCAAAAAATTGACAGTATGGGAAATCCTAATAAAAATAAAAGGAGTGATTTGAAAATTCTATCAACCCTGTGATATATTTAAAGCATTGCAACAGCACATTATTTGATGTTTTACCTTGTGAGTTTTATTGTATTTTTTAATTCACTCCTTTTTTTAATGAGCATTTTCCATTCTGTCCCAAACTTTTCAGGGTTGTATAAAAAGCAAAAGAAGACATATCTATGACTTTTAGGGTTGCAATCTGATGCACAAGTAGGTCACAGAATATCAATCATTTTTCAATAATTGTTTGTACACCTTGTCTCTTGGCATCATACTGTAGGTCCTATGAGGTAAATTGAGACATGAGTCATGAAAGCAGATAGCATAACCTGTCCTTTGTGACCACTGCCCTTGTTCAAAAACATTCCTGCTTTTATAATGTGTGTGAAAAACAAAGCCAAGAGAGAATGCCTTAAATCTTAGCTGACCTTTTTGTGAAAGTTTGAAAGAGATGGAAAGAAATGTACATCAAGTCTGTAAGGATAGGAGGGGCCTTAAACACTTTTAGGAAGAGGGGTAGAGTGAGCAAGATGGATTCTAAAATTGTGGGAAGTGGGAAGAGGACCTATTGATTCAACTATATTTAGCACAGCACCGCTCTCACCTATCTTTTTATTCTCAAACACACCTTTGAAGCCTCTTGATGTCAGAGGCGAACAAAGCCCTGTTGATAGGGTCAAATGAAGGGAAAAATAATGGAAAAAAAATGTGAAAAAAAGAAACAAGAAAACAAAAATGTGAGTCACCTTTACCTTTAGTCAGTCCCTGCTGCAGTCTGGCTTGGCATCTCTTCCCTGCCTCTTATCATCTTACCATTTTCACTCCTTTTTCAGGGCTCCAGACTGTGACTTAAATGGTCATAAATATGACAAAAAAATGTGTGACAGTAATTTAAAAACTATTTTAGTCAGCAGGGAAAACTTTCCATATGTGGTTTGCCAGATTTTATCTGCTGAGGAAGTGTTAGTTAATGAAATCTTTACAGTATATCAGTATACTCCAATGCTCCGGTATTCTCGATCTTTCTGTTTCGTGTTTAAGCCGTGATTTCTGATTTGGGAACAAATGACTCAAATAAATCAGTCAAACATTTGCTAAATAGCAGAGTAAGCAGGTTGCATCATACTCACCTAATCAGTGAATCATTCAGAGCCGTCACTGAGTTCACAACTGACCCTCATTGAATCGTGAGTAATTTCCAATTCAAAGTCCATTCGAAATGAACTGAGAACAGTTCTGTGATTCGTACTTCAGGGCCATCAGACTTAACAACAGTCTAATATGATACAATATAAATGATTGGATATTAGTACACGGATCTCTGGAATACTTGATTCTGATTGGTCAATAGCGCCATCTAGCGGTCTGATATCTCTGAGGAACAAACGCACATTCCATTAACAGACCGGGCATCCGGGTATTGCGAGTAATCTTTCCTGCTTCTCGGATCACTGTATGATCGCTACAAATAAGATATTCAAATAATTTCAACATAAATCAATGTTTCATGTGCAATTATTTCTTTATTTGGTTAGTAGTTTTGTATTTAGATGCATAATGAGGAGTCATGAAGGTAATTATTTACAAACTAAAAACCATCAGAACTGAGAACGCAAACCAGAAGTGGATTTCAGCTGTTCAGCTATTTATTACTTCTCACATTATTGCATAATTTTAATGCAAATCTATATTTAATGTCCATTTATTTATGTATTTGGTTAGTAGCCATGTAATACTTTGAATAATATACAATCAGCTGTTTTTATTGCATAATAAACCCTGCAAAATAAACCCTGACACGAAGCAGAGTACCTGTACATTATCTCTACATTATCCCTTACTTGTATAGCATAGTTCGGACCCATTTGAAGGTTGATTTTTTTTTTTTTGGAGTAACACATTGACAGATTTTCGTTTTTGATTCATTTATTTAGTTTTTTATATATATATATATATTTGGAGCACTGACCCTTTAGCAGTAATTCTTTCCTATTTTTTATTTTTTTTTCACCACATCTCATTCCTCTCACTATTTCAGATCTCAACTTTCAAGTCCATGGTAACTTTTTGTAAATGCGTCTTTCAGCCCCTTGTCCACATAAGCTCTATCCTGGGTCCTTTCATCTCTTTTTCTTTTCATCTCACCTCTCTCTCTCTCTCTCTCTCTCTCTCTCTCTCTCTCTCTCTCTCTTTCATTCTTCTCTCTCTCTCTCTCTCTCTCTCTCTCTCTCTCTCTCTCTCTCTTTCTCTCTCTCTCCCCACCTCTCTCCACCTCGTCTCTCCTTTCTCTTCTTTTCTCTTCGAGATAGCATCTTGGTGAGTTGGCGAGTGGCTGTTTTCCTGCGGCACACACCGTTTGAATGACGATGGGCTCAATCACTCCAAATCTCGTTATGTATGTTCCTGTGCCCTTGGGAGCGTTAGCAGTGAATGGATGGGACTTTATCTGATTTCACCAGCCTTGGAGGCATAATTCACCAAAGGTCACCTTAGTTTTGATATTTCTGGTTATGCGAACAGTATGTCTGCACCGGTGAGTCGCGGTGGCTGTACGCTGAGGTGAATAGTCAAAGGTTAACCAGAGATGGCTCACTGTATAAATATCAAAAGGCAAGAGGGATGTCTGGCCTTATTATGTGGCTCTTGACAGATTGAACCTCTAACATTATACCCTAAAAGAACACAATGATGAAAAACTATTATCTATTTTTTTTACCTTACCAGTTTTGCAGCCTTGGTTTGGTTTATATAGTTGCTTTGTGCATTGTTCATTATTTCTGACATCTTGCTTCGTCATTCTGGTGCTAATGCATGTCAGGCAATCTGTTTTGAAAAAAGCTTGAAAGAAAATAATATACATACACTGCTGAGAAAATCCTAATTTAATCTAAACTCATTTGGTGGTCTTAACTGGTCTTGTATGATTTAGCTGGGAGGCCAACTCGTCTCTAAGCTTGACCAGCTGAAAAGTGCTCAAAGCCCCTCTAAAAACAGATAACTGTCCAGTCTGAGCAGACATCAATAAGATTTTTAACTTTAAAGATACACAAATAATATAATTCGTTTTACAGAATAACTAATGTAAGCGCTATAACAATATTACAAGCTTCACATTTCTGCTTTATACCTCTGGTAAACTTGCCTAATAGACTTCCATTGTAAGTGCATTTCTGTAAACACATTTTGTGTTTTTATGTACATTACAACCTGTTCCGTGCTCATGATTTAAGAGGAATTAAATATTATATAATCAACATTTTTATAATCAACATTTTATTCCTCTGGTATAAATTGTACTGGCTGCCCTGGCTTTTAGAGTTTTCAGGCTGGCTCTGGGAGATTGGATTCTGATCTGAGGCTGGAGACAAAAATTGTGAAATTCAAAATGTCAGTGCCAATATCTGGTGTGCTCTGCCCCTCTCCCACATGTGTTAGAGAGAGGCAGGGGGTGCCATCGTACTCAGTTTCGAGGGCCTCTGACTTAGATATGTGGTCAGCTCTGTTTGGGTTCAGATTCAATACAATATGATAAACCACAGACTCTGCACTGTGAATTCAATCAGTGTCTCCTTGAAAGAGTTCTGGTGTGTGCTCTCAAATGCCGGAATGCGTTTTTTTTTTACTGTTTTACTGGAAGCTTTTCTGGAGGTGCTGGTTGCATAAAGAGGTTTTTAAATAGATCTGTCTGTCTTTCTGTCTGTCTAAATCTGTCCATCCATATGTCTGTAAATCCATTCAGCTGCTGAATCGACATCTCTAAGAGATGCACTGATAATAATGGCTGATAATAATTTTTATGTAATCGCTGATTTTTATGATAGTGCCGGTATGATGTTAAATATTATAAATGAATGCCATTTTACCTGTCGATTAACATAAAATGCTGTTCATACTAAGTGAGATCACATGCTTCAAGTTGAATCAGGCACTTTATTCTATGGTTCTTATGTTAACTTTAGATAATGCATTGGGTAGCATGAATTAACAATTAAATATTATACAGCTTTTATTAATCATGGTTAATGATAATTTATACATATAATATTGTTCAGTGTTTGTTCAATGTAAGTTCATAATGCATTAACTAATGTTGACATTTACAACATTTAATGTCGAAAAATGTTTTGGTTTATGTAGAAATTAACATTAATCAAGATTAATAAATTCCTAAAAGTATTTTCTTTTCTTTTTTTTTTTCTTTTTTTTCCTTCATATTTATGTTATTGTAATGTATCTGCTTCTAATATTGACCTAAGGATACCAACAATTACAAAAAAAAAAACCTACAACCAAAACCTGTGTTGATTCATTAGCATATTTTTTCTCGTCATAAGTATAAACCTGACTGATTTTAGTTAATTTGTTATTTTCTTACAGCATTTGTTTTTTCAGTATAATTATGGAAACCAATATATGGTGCATTCCTAATATCTGTTTCTCCATCTATGCCATCATCCAGTTGATTAATTTATCAGCAATTTAGCGACCTCAGGATTGAGGGCTTTTTAATTAGCTATTTCATAAAGCTAACAGCTATACCAACTTGGCCTTGAGATAATCAACTGCACCTTATGAACTACATGATTACATGCTACCCTCCACAGCCCCTCTGTGAGATTACCACTCCAAAGCTCTTTATATGTAAAAATAGCCTTTTTCTTTCATTCTTTCTTCCTTCCTTCCTTCCTTCCTTCCTTCCTTCCTTCCTTTCCTCCCTCCTTCCTACTTATTAGGAATGGTTTACAAATACTCCATGTAGTCTCACACTAAAAATTAGGTTATAGAAGCTGCAAGAATAATAAAAATAAGATTTCACAAAAAGCTGTCTTATCTATTCCAGGGTTTCTGTTTATTTATTTGGAAAAAGAAACAAAAAACAACTAAATAATATAATATAATATAATATAATGTAATATAATATAATATAATATAATATAATATAATATAATATAATATACAGTGCATCCGGAAAGTATTCAATGCGCTTCACTTTTTCCACATTTTATGTTACAGCCTTATTCCAAAATGGATTAAATTCATTATTTTCCTCAAAATTGTACAAACAATACCCCATAATGACAACGTGAAAGAAGTTGGTTTGAAATCTTTGCAAATGTATTAAAAATAAAAAAAAAAAAAAAAATCACATGTACATAAGTATTCACAGCCTTTGCTTAATACTTTGTTGAAGTACCTTTAGCACCAATTACAGCCTCAAGTCTTTTTGGGTATGATGCTACAAGCTTGACACACATATTTTTGGGCAGTTTCTCCCATTCTTCTTTGCAGGACCTCTCAAGCTCCATCAGGTTGGATGGGGAGTGACGGTGCACAGCCATTTTCAGATCTCTCCAGAGATGTTCAATCATGTTCAAGTCTGGGCTCTGGCTGGGCCACTCAAGGACATTCACAGAGTTGTGCTGTAGCCACTCCTTTGTCATCTTGGCTGTGTGCTAAGGGTCGTTGTCCTGTTGGAATATGAACATTCACCCCAGTCTGAGGCCCAGATCACTCTAGAGCAGGTTTTCATCAAGGATGTCTCTGTACATTGCTGCATTCATCTTTCCCTCAATCCGGATTTGTCTCCCAGTTCCTGCCGCTGAAAAACATCCCCACAGCATGATGCTGCAACCACCATGTTTCACTCTAGGGATGTATTGGCCATGTGATGAGCGGTGCCTGGTTTCCTCCAGACATGACGTTTGCCATTCAGGCCAAAGAGTTTCATCACCCCAGAGAATTTTGTTTCTCATGGTCTGAGAGTTCTTCATGTGCATTTTGGCAAACTCCAGGCGGGCTATCATGTGCCTTTTACTGAGGAGTGGCTTCCGGCTGGCCACTCTACCATACAGGGCTGATTGGTGGAGTGCTGCAGAGATGGTTGTTCTTCTAGAAGGTTCTCCTCTCTCCACAGAGAAATGCTGGAGCTCTGTCTGAGGTCACCTCACCGACTAAGGCCCTTCTCCCCCGATCTCTCATTTTGGCTGGGCGGCCAGCTCAAGGAAGAGTCCTGGTGGTTCCAGACTTATTCCATTTACGGATGATGGAGGCCACTGTGCTCATTGGGACCTCCAATGCTGCAGAAAGTGTTCTGTACACTTCCTCAGATCTAAGCCTCGGACTTCATGGCTTGGTTTGTGCTCTGACATGCACTGTTAACTGTGGGACCGTATATAGACAGGTGTGTGCCTTTCCAAATCATGTCCAATCAACTGAATTTACCACAGGTGGACTCCAATCAAGTTGTAGAAACATCTCAAGGATGATCAGTGGAAACAGGATGCACCTGAGCTCAATTTAGAGTGTCATGGCAAAGGCTGTGATTACTTATGTACATGTGATTTTTTTAATTTTTTTTAAATTTTTAATACATTTGCAAAGATTTCAAACAAACTCCTTTCACGTTGTCATTATGGGGTATTGTTTGTAGAATTTTGAGGAAAATAATGAAATTAATCCATTTTGGAATAAGGCTGTAACATAACATAATGTGGAAAAAGTGAAGCGCTGTGAATACTTTCCAGATGCACTGTAATATAATATAATAAAAGACAAGACAAGAAAGTCCTTGTTGCCTTGATATCAAAGGAGTCTTTATGCAGTCTGACAGCTTGAATTATCATGGAGAAGGACAGAAAAACCTTCATTAAAAGTAAAAACCCATTTTCCTAAGCTCAAGGTTAACAGCTATGAATTATACAGCAAAAATAGATCTTACAGTCAAGTTTAGATTTAGCCATGTATGACTCATAAAAATCAGTGGGCAAAAGTCGTCATTGTGATGAAGAGTTGTACAGCTCTCGACCTCCTGACTCTATCATTTGTCATGCACTGAAACGGCCTATGAAATATATCTGTACAGAAATGTCATCAAAATTCCTGGTCAAACATGTCATTCTTTGAGCTTAAGAGTCTGCTGTGTGAAGATTTCTGGTGGACCCTTAAAGAAAATACTGTGGTGGTAACATGAATTGATGATTGTACATTGGTACATTATTATATACCATAGTGTAGAGGTCACAAATTAGCAGACCGCAGTCCAAGTCCGGACCCCAGATTAGTTCCATCTGGACCGTGAGACATCATGACATTGGGTGCCCCATCTCACCGTTTCTACTCGTTAGTTTAGCAGCGTGACAAAACAATGGAGCTGTGTACGCCGCACGCATTCCGGGCAATAGATAGCACTGATCTTTCAGTGCTAGATACTTTTATATTTTTTTCTCTAGCACTGAACACGCTTCATTAATACCCCTTCTCACTCCGCACACGTTGCCTCTCTCCCCCAGCCCGTGATTGAGACTATGAATAGTAGAACTGCATATGTGATTATTTTACCGACAGTAGACCATAGTGGAGAAATGCAGTGAACAGCAATATAGATGGATACCGGCATCTTTCGCTAAAACACACAGCACACTTTTGCTTCAACGAAAATAAACAACCTTTATGGCTCTGAAATGACGGTTCAGCTAAGCAAGGTTTGTGACAGGATTAGAAACTATTTTTTCCCATCTAAAATTGGCTTTATTAATCAAAATGTTTATTGAGCCTATTGATAATAAACTAAACGTCTTTTGAATGTCTTCATTCTTGCCCAGTTATTAAGAGACTTTTTTGACTGTTTATGATTCATATATAATTTTTTCTTATTGTACTTTGACTAATTTTAAGTATTGCTGCCAACTTGGACATTTATAAGAACTATTCCACAAAATGTGCATTTCTTAAACATTGTCATTAGTCAGCATGGCTACAAAACAAGTTATTATTGTCCTGACCTTTGGTGGGACAGAAATGTAGAGGCTGGACCTCTTGGAATTTTAATTGAATACCCCTGCCATATTGTCATTTGATTTCCATATTCAGCATGTTATTTACGTGGTGTTCCAAGGTACTTCAAAGAACACCACAGTATTACCATCATGTTCGTGTTCAAAAACCTTAGTATTACCATGGGAAAAAAACAAACAACTTGATATTACCATGGTACAGTGTTAAATTCTATGATACATTTTTGTGAGTGAATATTTTTTGAAGACAGATGTAAAAATGTGTATGATAGCTGATGGCTCTATGGAGCCTTATCCTCTCTAAAGGGCCCTATAGTGGACCACACTTGATTTATTTGTATGTGTGTGTGTGTTTGTGTGTGTGCAGGTTTGGGTGGTTTACAAGGAATTTGTTTTAGGTCACAAACTGATAATTACAAAGGTATTATGCTATAAATGTGGTTTATGAGGACATTTCTAGTGTCCTCATAATTCAAATCGGTTAAAAATGCATAACGTTTTTTTGTGAGGGTTCGGTAAGAGGATAGAACTTATAGTTCGTACAGTACAAAAATCATTATCCCTCCTCATAAGTATAGCTGCACCAGCGCGTGCATGCGTGCGTGCGTGTGTGTGTGTGAAGCATGAGTGAGTGCGAGTATGCATGCGTGAAAAGCCCTGCTCTCTTAAGGCATTTTGGTTAATTATATTTCTCAAGGCTTCCTCATATTGCACTCTAGAGACATTTGAAGAGCACATCATAAGCAGAGTAAGGCCAAATGGTGATTTAAATGGTGAAAAAACTTTCACATTCATATAATTGCTAACTTAAAATCTAAATGCTGAAATAAAAGTCCATGGACACGTTATGTGTCGACTACACATGGAAGGGTTCGGTTTGGTCAGTGTTGAAGTGAGCTTTAAGGGTGATTTGGGTTGTCATGTCCTGAATAGTAAAGGGCAGAAGGACTGCGGTTATGGTCCCTCCTCGTGTTTATGTATATATGCGTTTCATCTGTAACTATTCATACAACCCAGTGCTCCACCTTGCAGTTGGAGCCCCTAACCCTAATGTCCCACTGTCCTCTGTACATAATCGGCATGCCATGTTGATTAATTCCAAGCAAGCCGGCTGTTCTCTTGTGTGTTTGTATGTGCAATGGCCCCAAAAAAGTATTTGGACAGTTTTGGCCACTTAAGAAACAGTTAAATATAAATGTTTATTGCATTAGAAACTACATTTTAAACCAAGTTTTATCTGCAAACAAATGATGTTTAACCTTTTCTCAGAACTAACCATTTTTGCAATTACTTTTAACAAACTGGTATCAAGATGATTTTTAGTGCATGTATGAAGTTAGTTCCCTTCAGATTCACACTGATGTAGCTCATCACATTAACGTCTGACAACCAGAAAGTATCCAAATATGTTTTGTCTTCGTTTTTAACTGTATACAGTGCATCCGGAAAGTATTCACAGCACTTCACTTTTTCCACATTTTGTTATGTTACAGCCTTATTCAAAAATGGATTAAATTCATTATTTTCCTCAAAATTCTACAAACAATATCCCATAATGACAATGTGAAAGAATTTTGTTTGAAATCTTTGCAAATTTATTAAAAATAAAAAACGAAAAAAAACAAACAAACAAAAAAAACACATGTACATAAGTATTCACAGTTTTTGCTCAATACTTTGTTGAAGCACCTTTGGCACCAATTACAGCCTCAAGTCTTTTTGTGTATGATGCAACAAGCTTGGCACTCCTATTTTTGGGCAGTTTCTCCCATTCTTCTTTGCAGGACCTCTCAAGCTCCATCAGGTTGGATAGGGCGCATCGGTGCACAGCCATTTTCAGATCTCTCCAGAGATGTTCAATCGGGTTCAAGTCTGGGCTCTGGCTGGGCCACTCAAGGACATTCACAGAGTTGTCCTGTAGCCACTCCTTTGTTATCTTGGCTGTGTGCTTAGGGTCGTTGTCCTGTTGGAAGATGAACCTTCACCCCAGTCTGAGGCCCAGATCACTCTGGAGCAGGTTTTCATCAAGGATGTCTCTGTACATTGCTGCATTCATATTTCCCTCGATCCGGATTAGTCTCCCAGTTCCTGCCGCTGAAAAACATCCCCACAGCATGATGCTGCAGGTGGGCTGTCATGTGCATTTCACTGAGGAGTGGCTTCCGTCTGGCCACTCTACCATACAGGCCTGATTAGTGGAGTGCTGCAGAGATGGTTGTTCTTCTGGAAGGTTCTCCTCTCTCCACAGAGAAATGCTGTTCTGTCACAGCGACCATCAGGCTCTTGGTCACCTCCCTGACTAAGGCCCTTTTCCCCCAATCGCTCAGTTTGGCCAGCTCAAGGAAGAGTCCTGGTGGTTCCAAACTTCTTCCATTTATGGATGATGGATGCCACTGTGCTCATTGGGACCTTCAATGCTGCAGACATTTTTCTGTAACCTTCCCCAGATCTGTGCCTCGATACAATCCTGTCTTGGAGGTCTACAGACAATTTCTTGGACTTCATGGCTTGGTTTGCGCTCTGACATGCACTGTTAACTTTGGGACCGTATATAGACAGTTGTGTGCCTTTCCAAATCATGTTCAATCAACTGAATTTACTACAGGTGGACTCCAATCAAGTTGTAGAAACATCTCAAGGATGATCAGTGATGATAACATAATGAGGAAAAAGTGAAGCGCTGTGAATACTTTCCGGATGCACTGTATCTATTGATTTATCATTCTAAACCTAACATCTTTTTGTGAAAGTTTAGCTTTATAAGTGTGCTTGTGTGCTATCTTTCTTTTGAAAATACCAGATATTTGTAAAACACAGACATACAATATAAGGGTGCCTTTGGTGTCCAAAATCTTTTTGAGGCAGCAGAATATGCCTCTATTTGAGTGTGCCTGTTGCTTTACCAATATCTCATATACTTCTCTCTTAGTACAGAGAAATTCTGCAATTGTCACACTCTGTAGAGAGCCTTGGGGCAAAAAGGAGCATGAAAAACATTTTAGTATTCCGTGCTTTTCGTAGGCTGTTTCTCTCAGCATTGAGAGAGTAATGCCAAAATTGTCATCCTTTGTAAACTCACTGAAGGGAGAGATACTCTGCAGAAAGAGACAAATAGGCAAACAAGGGCTTTTGAAAAGTAGGAATGGGAAAACTACACTGAACTTTCCGAGGAGGCTGTAATACAGCAGATACGCTCCACAGAAGCTTGGTTGCACTGGATGTTTCCCCCCTCAGCCTCTATTATTATCATCTCAGAGCTTAGTGTATGTGTGTTTCTTTTAAAAATACACATTTTAATATACATTAAAGCGCTCCACAAATGTTTTTAACTACACAAGAGTGTGACCTGTTTTTTTCTGTGAATATGCTTTGTATTGTTTCCAACAGTTTTTTGCTATATCTATCACCAGCTTACGGTATATATAATTGTATAAATTGTAAATAAAAGCAGCAAAACTTGACTAAATGATAAAGGGATAGTTCATACAAACATTTTAGTTCCATCATCATTCATTTATCCCCAAGTCATTACAAACCTGTTTGAATTTTTTTCTTCCATGCAACAAGTACTGATTCATATGTACACATAGTCAACCTTCAGAACATAGTGTTCGATTATGTGAAATGTGAGCACCAATGTATCTGGTGTCAGAAGCTATGATTCCATCCAAGTTGCAAATATAATTAATGCAAAAAACCCAAAAACAAAACGTATTTTTGCAAAAACAATCTGTGAATAAAACCACGTTTCCATCCCATGTGTAAAAGAACAAAACCGTCACTTCCGGATTGATTGTAGCCACTGTGACTTTTTTATTATCAAAATACTTGCGGTTTAGAACAACTAGACAAAACACTCTGGATGTCTGGAAGCAACAGCGCATCACACTGTTCTGGGAGCACTATGTGTGTGCGTTCCTCCATTCTTATGACTTTACCGTGTGGATCTATTAGAAGTTTTGTAAGATATAAGTGTCAATAAACCTGCTCTTCGGCACAGTTCAAGTTTGTATTTGGCTTATTTGTTCAGCAAACTCTTTGCAGGATTTTTATTTTCAGGACCGTTATTTCAGGATAACCAGAGCAACATTTCAGGTGCGATGATTGGTCTGCTGGTCTGTCCAGTAATGAACAAATTATTCAGTCACATGACTTTTTTGATGTGCAGCATGTTAAATGTGTTTCCATCATAGTTTATGCGCATTTCTTCTGTTCGAATAAAAAATATATCCACCTCAAGCGAGCGTATTTGCTTTTTATGTGCATTTTGGAGATTTCTTTTGCATTTTGGTGTTTCCGTTCGACTGTTTTTACACAATATCCCAAAAAGTGCATTAAAAATACATGGATGGAAACCCAGCTATTGACGCAATGCTAATGGTTTTTGGGGTTTGGTCATTAAATATTGCTATTATATAAATATTAAAAATAACTGTAGTGGTTGATATTTACTAATGTTTGAATAGTATGTGATGTCAGTGACCTTTGACTGATTCTTCTTCTCTCTGTTTTCCTCCTCAAGGCTCCTACATGTTGGTCAACTCCTCCCAGCATGCAGCAGGGCAGAGGGCTCAGCTTTTGCTGCAGACACTAAGTGAAAATGACACGCACTGCGTACAATTCAGCTACTTCCTGTACAGCAGAGACGGCCACAGCCCAGGGGCACTGCGGGTTTATGTGCGGGTCAATGGCGGGCCGCTTGGCATTCCCGTGTGGAACAACTCAGGCTCACGTGGACGACAGTGGCACCAGGTGGAACTGGCAGTCAGCACATTCTGGCCAAACGAGTACCAAGTAAGCAACAATATGAATAAGTCATCTTTTTCCAGCAGGGGTGCACTCAACAGGACATTTTACATGACCGGCCACTGGAGATGAATGGATTAGAGTGTTAAGTGTTCAGGAGCATCCCAATCCTTTAGATGAGCACATATGTGGATGTGTGTTTGTACAAAAAGTCCTCTGACATGTGCACACACACAACACACACGCAA
Source organism: Moxostoma hubbsi (assembly GCA_032164185.1). NCBI lineage: Eukaryota > Metazoa > Chordata > Actinopteri > Cypriniformes > Catostomidae > Moxostoma > Moxostoma hubbsi. Next base: position 31,844,338 of record JAVLUX010000015.1, on the reverse strand, counting down.
ACATACACTCAAACACTCACACACAATATGTGGTGAGCACCCTTTTGTGCATCGTCTTTCCATGTACACACTTTGAGGAATCTACTTAACATATTATGTTGTGTTTGGGCTCGTTTGAATCGGGATAGTCTTCTGTAAGTTACAATATGTCATTGTCTATATAATATGTATGTTTCAGGAAGTAATAAGGAAAAATGTGACAAAAGGCAACTCTTATGATGACCTCTTCAAATGTCACTGTTTATTATATTTATGTGTGTCATTGGGAATTTCATATACTAATGCTCACTGCAGATTGGCTTCTGAGTGAAACAAATTTTCTTTTTGCATTACTACTAATTGAGACTTTTCCAACAATATATAACACATGGCTATCACATGTTTTTTATGGTTTTACCTACTCTGAATATAATTATTGTGATACATTTGCAAATGATGAGAATGAAACTGTTCGTATTTTTCTGATAATTTAATTTACATTTTACATTTATTCATTTGACAGATGCTTTTATCCAAAGCAATATATATATATATATATATATATATATATATATATTCAAAAATTGGAGTCATAATTACTAAAAAAGAAGTTATATACTGCAATATACTGTGATAATGTATGCAATTTGAGAGATTTATAAACAATCTTAGTGGGCTGGTCATTTTTGACCGGGATCACACAATGTGCTAGCACAAATTGAACACAACACTAGGATTAAAAACGGCACAGGCAGACACACAAACGCATTTCTTTTGATTGGCCCATACTGTAAAAATACTATGCATTTTTATTTTTATTTTTTTATACATTTTATTTTCATCATGAACCTTGGGTATACTCCATGATGATAATACTATGGCATTATTTGTAGTACCTTGGAGTACTCTTTAAATTCCATGGTTTGTGATTATGGTAATCATAAATCTACCATGGGAATGATATGCTACCTATTACCAGCTGATACTGTTACTCTACCATCATACCACTACACTTTTTTTTTGTAAAGGTCCACCAGAAATGTTATTGATTGTAATTTCTACACCACTAGCGGTACCAAACGTACCAACAATTATGACAAACAACACCTTGTTTTCGGACAGATTTGCCAAGCACTCATTCCATCTTCCAGATTTCACTTTGGATAAACAGGTAGCCCTTCCCAAAACTCACTCTATTAGTTCAGCCAGAAGTTGACATGTAATACCTCTCTGATTTGAAAGCGTCACAGAGCAAAAGTGTTTAAACTCCTCTGCAAGTCCACCTACAAAGGGATTTCTTATAATTGTCTCTTCCTATTAAACTGGAATAGGAGAAAGTATTTTAACCTAAAAAAATTATACTCTTCTCCTTTAAACATAAATCTTCAAGTAATTACTCTCTGTCAAGTTCATTTTATGAAACGGTGCAACAAATGAACGATGTGACTGACAGCAGTTGTAATCTCAATGGCCGCCAATAGCAGCGTTTGTGGATGTAAGTTGTTTACACAAAAAGGGATTACAAAACTAGTAATTGAGACTACTGTCCTATTAGTCAACCCCTCTGCTCTGTTTAATTAGTATTGATTTCTGCATGAATGTAGGTTAGTGCTATAGGGCTTGTTCAAACCCACAATATAGTCCTATCAATAGTGTTGACATAGTCTTCCCTAACTAGTAACCCAATTTCCATACAGTATCATCACAGACGAGACAATTTACAAAATCACTGCTTACAAAATCTCTGTCTATGAAAGTTTGTTGATGCCCCACCTGTGGTGATCGATTAGTGTCAACGGTTGTCTACTATTGGGAGACACTATTCTCTATAAGCACTATACTATACTACTATAGAGGTGCAAGCAGGCAAACACAAGCAGACAAACTTCATCCATAAATTCAATTTCTCCTTTCTGCAAACTCGGCGCAGCTGTCAGAAAGCAATTAAGTTGAGTAGTATTCGCTTTATCGAGAACTGTCAATCTCTCCGACCTAATTAACTTTCACATGCCAGTGAAAAGATGTGGCCTTCATGTGTAAATAATAGTCCTCCTGCCAGTCAACAAGATGTGAAGGTGGAGGGGACATGACAATAAATGGAATTTCTTGTGTTTGTGTGCGCATGCACGGTTGATTCTTCACATTTGTCAGTTTCTAGTCAACATGAAATCAAAATTGACTCTATTTGCCATCTTAAAGGGATAGTTAAAAAAATAAAAAAATAAATAAAATAAAAATAATAATAATAATATATATATATATATATATATATATATATATATATATATATATATATATATATATATATATATATATATATATATATTATAATTTACTCACCCTCATGCCATCCCAGACTTTCTATCGTCTGCAGAACACAAACAAAGATTTTTAGAAGAATATTTCAGCTCTGTTGGTCCATACAATGCAAGGGAATGGTTGTCTGAACTTTGAAGGTCCAAAAAGCACATAAAGGCAGCATGTAGGTAATCCATAGGACCCCATTGCTTAAATTCATGTCTTCAGAATTGAAATGATAGTTGTGGTTGAGAAACAGGTCAATATATAACTCCTTTTTTACCATTAATCTCCACTTTCTCACACATCTCTTCTTATTTTGTTTTTAGCGATTTACATGATTTGCGCATATCACCACCTACTGGGCAAGGAGGAGAATTTATATTAAATATTATTTAAGTTTTGATCTGTTTCTCACCCACACCTATCATATTGCTTCAGAAGACATGGATTTAACCACTGGAGTCCTGGCCACCAGTTCTGGCCACTATTCACTTGCATTAAATGGACCTACAGAGCTGAGATGTTCTTCAAAAGAATTGTGTTCAGCAAAAGAAAGATACACATCTGGGATGGCATGGCTGATGAGACAATTTTTGGGTGAATTATCCCTTTCATAAACACCCCTGGTCTTATTTTGCATGATTCATCAGTGCATGTTGTTCTAAGGAAAATAAAAAGTTTGTTTTAGTTTTCTTTCATCATAATGACACAAGTTAGTTAGACAGTTAGTATGAACAGGCACCAGGGTTGTTTTAAAAGGGGAGTAGCACTCCACAATTGCAAACAATGGAGCACCAACTTTTCACAATCCAGTCAATTTCCATTGAAAGTTCCATCTTAAATTTTTGGTTTCTATAATTTTTTTTGTATCGTATATCCTGTTCCAGTCTGAAATGTGTCACATAATGGTAGGATAATGGCTTGCAAATGTTTTATTTTCTCTGTAAACATGAATAAAACATTAAAGCAGAAGTGTTTTTAAAGTATGTTAATAGTCTAATGTGCAAAGACAAATTTAAACCGATAAGCAACATTGGCACAACCAACGCTGTAAGTTTGGGGCAGGACTTCCAGTTTGTTCCTACCAATGGAAGATGGAAGGAGTGTTCGAGACAGAATATATATTTTTTTTCGTTTATTTATTATTTTGTTTGGTGCTCCTAGAGGTACAGAAATGACACACTTCACAGAAAACAGTCATTGTTTTTCTCCATAAGAACAACAACAAAAAAACTGTTGTACTCCAATAACCAGCACAGTCACTTTCATCATAAAAACAGTGAGTGTGTGTGTGTGTGTGTGTGTGTGTGTGTGTGTGTGTGGTGACTCTGTTCAGCAGTGTAGACATCTTAGAAGTTTTTGAGTATTTAGCGACCAGGGGCAGAATGACTGCCATAATAGTTTTTGCTTCGGATTAGCTTGCTCTTTCTCACCATTGTTTTTCTCACAGCGGGAGTCAGAATGCTAAATCACACTCGGAGCCTGGAAGATGGCTCACTGTCCTTGTCAATCGCGAGACTAGATCTGTGCCACAGTACCCAGCGTACTAATGCTGAGCCAACAAGTAGGGCCTTTTAAAGCTCTATTCTAACAGTTGTCACATTTTGAGACCATTCAGATGGTCTCCCATGGCAATGACAGTTTTGATGTTTATGTGTGCTTAAGTGCTTTGTGCTTTCTTTTGACTTTGTCTGTATGTCTCTCTTTCTTTCTACCTGCTGTCTGTGTTTAGCTTTTCCTGCAGTGTATTGTTTTACCCTGTTTTTCACACACTTATAGACAAATTTACTAAAAAGTTAGTCAATTTTGTGTATATGACATTTTACTCTTTCTTGTTATGTTTTAATGAACATTTATTGCATTTTTTAAAGGAATATTCAGATTTCAATGTACAAGTTAAACTCAATTAGCCTCAAAAACCTTCTCTTTGCAATGCTATATCCAATTTTACAACTTTGTTGCCAAGATAATGTAACACTGTAAACCCTAAAACCCCAAAACAACTGCAAAAGCAACAATTTAAACAACTTTTCAGCTCAAATAATGCACAAGCCTTAACAGAAGAATTAATGTAAGTCAGGGTGCTTGCACCTTTATGGTATGAGATCTACTTTTTCATAATGATATTACAGTTAGATCTACCATGCACAATAAACAATGCAGGCAGTGTTGTCACGATAACAACATTTCAGTTGTTGGAACCAATACCAGTGAAATTAGCTGATTCTCTATGCAATACTGACTCATTTGTTAATTGGGTAAACATTGTTTCAAGTTCTCAAGTAATTATTCAAGGCAAGGAGACAGTCTGTAATAAAACAAGACCAAAGAAACAAATTAAGAAAACAGTGCATGCTTAAAATTTCTAACTGCAATATCAAGTAAACATTCTTACATTCTCATGGATTACAGGTCTTCACTGTATGATTGTAATACATTCATATTTTATTTTAAAGCTACTAAAAGAGCAATGGATTTTGAACATTGATGACAGTGGCAGGTCTATCAGGCTGCATTTACACCGCAAGTCCTAATGCACCTCCAATATTTTTATACAAATCTGCTTTTTTTATCCCTATGTTTAAACTTACTTCAGTCATCACTAAATATGTTTCTATCAATACCTCGCTAAGACAGGCATTTTGAAATGTAATTGACCATCCCACAGGTGCATACACACACTCGCAACACACAAACACAAAAATAAGCCATCTGTTAGACAGTGCACAGAGGCTGAGTTTTTGATATGTAGGATGGCAGTGGAAGAGTCATTTGTATTCACGAGGAAAGCAATACCTGATTAGATGAGTCAGTAATATTTATCAGGAAATTGCTACCTGATTGGACAGAGGAACCCCTAATCTACTCCTACCCCTAATCGTAGCTGTAACCAGTCAGGTAGAGCTTTCATCATAAATATTAATGAGTCTTCTCCTGCCATCCTAATTTTTGGAAATCCACCCGTGTGGGAGCCGAAATTAGGAAATAAAAAGTGATATTTACGAATTCTCCAAGTTTTACGAGTTTCTCTTTCTACTTCCTTTACCGTTTGACCTGTTAACGAGATCGACAAGTGGTTTTCTTGCGACATAATGAGCACCCCAGATGTGTAAGTGCTTATATAATATTATAAGCTTTAAGTTTCTGTCTTTTTTGTTGTCTGTTTGAACTGAATTGAACCTGTTCACTTCCATTTTTAAGTGTCAGTGTAACCCTGATTTTTTTTTTTTTTTTTTTTTTTTTTGAATAAAAGGAGGGACAAGTCAAAATATATTTTTGTGGTAATAAACATTATGCCACAAACGCTGGTGATTGAGTTTAGCTTGTGTTGAAATCTGAATATTGCTTTAAAAAATGCAATAAATGTTCATTGAAATATAACAAGAAAGAGTAAAATGCCACAGGCACAAAATTGACTCATCTTTTTAGTACATTTATCCCAAAGTTTGTGGAAAAACAGGGTAAAATAAAACAATTCTACACTGACAAAATACCAAAAAAAACAAGATGCTGTTATCTAAATTTTTGTCTCAGCTTTTTGACAATATTTGATATTCGCAGTATTTTGAAGTTTATGTTTTTGTTTTAAAAAGGCTTAAAAGGTTATTTCTTTCAATAACTACATATTACAACATATTTTATACTAAAATATTTTACTATATAAAAAGAGCCATACAGGGACTTCCGTGAACATATCTGAGTGAAGATGTAAACAAATCTTTGAATTAGAGCTTTGATTCATTAAAAGAGCAGATTGAACTGATTTGAACTGAAATTAATCAAATTACCAACTCTAACACTCTGTCTTAAAATCAGTATCTTAGGGATAGTTCACTCAAAATGAAAATTATTTCATCCTTTACTTACCCTCATGTCATCCCAGATGTGTATGACTTCCTTTCTTCTGCAGAACACAAAGATTTTTAGAAGAATATCACAGCTCTGTAGGTCCATACGATGCAATTGAATGGTGATCAGACCTTTGTAGCTCCACAAATCACATGAAGGAAATATAGAAGTAATCCATATGACCCCAGTGTTTAAATCCAAATCTTCAGAAGCAATATAATAGGTGTGAGTGACAAACAGATCAATATTTTTTACTCTAAATCTCCACTTTAATTCACCCTCACGTGCTATTGGAATTATTGTAAATATGAGTTTCCCATTCTGAAGTTGCACATGAATGATACCTCAAGTCTTAATTAGGACTGGGAAACTCAGAGATAATTTTGACACCCGAGTTTCCGAGATGGGAGGAGTCCTAAACTTACAACATGGCGGAAGAGAGTATAGTTTCTGTAAGGAATAACAGGTTTTGCATTTTTCTAAATACAGCTCATTGTTAGCAATTGCCATTTTGGTCATATTCATTTATGTATATCAGCAACCATTCTATGCATGTTGTACATTTTACACTGTGAAAATAGCTTGTATTTGACCAAAATTCCATGATCAGAACTCTGTGTCTCATGATAAGATGGGCAACTGTGGTTATGTGACACAAGATACCATATTTCTTCCTTTCTGCTATCACTGAACATTAATAGAGAAAGAGGAGGGAAAGAAGGAAAATTGAATAGAGAGGGATAGTAAGAGATTGCAGGGAATGAGCAGAATGGAAATGGAGAAGGATCACCTTGAGTTTGAAATATTTGAGTTGAAATCTCCCCATCTGCAATGCTCACTCATACATTTCTGCTGTTATTGGTGAAGGTGTAAGAGATAGTGGGAACTTGTTATCAAATATTAAAGATGTTATCGGGCCTGCCAAGACTGCCAAAAAGAATCTGATTTCAGCCTATTCGTACCTTCCTTACTGCATATCACTCTCTCTCTCACTCACTCTCTCTTTCTGCTTCTCATGGCCTTCCAATTAAATTCACATCACATCAACAAATCCGTGTCTGTGTTTTTCGCTCTCCGCCACGTTGCACAACAAAGCTGAAGCCACGAAAGAGTAATTGAACCTGACACATTCTTAAGAAAAGGCAGGAGAGCGTATATAATAAAAAATGATGATGGGTAAAAGAAAAAATGTGAGACACAACAGGACATTAGGTCAGAGCCATTAATAATAATGTAGATGAATAAAATGCAATCCAAGAGGATGAATTCCTTGCATGACCAGATACGTTTGTGTGATGAGGAGGAGGGCGGGGTCGGGCCGTGACTACGCATGGCCAGCCTCTAATCGGACTAATCAGCCAAGGAGAGGGATAAAAGCAGCCGGATGCAGCAGTTCGGGAGAAAGCGAGTCACACGCAGCTGCTGTTTGTGTGTTCATGTTTTTGTCTGTTTGCTTTAATTTTAAAATAATTATTACTTTGACTGTTCAACCGGTGCTCACCTCCTCCTTTCCCATTTGAATCCTGTTACATTGATGCCAAAACCCGGGAAGGAGGTGGGATGCGCTGTCGGGGAGTCCTCGTCACTGCTGTCCGCCCAAAGTAGCAGCTGTAGCCGTCTGCCAGGGGACGGAGGAGTCGCTGCCAGCTGGCCACCTGCACGAAGAGGAATGGCTGCTGTCCACAAGCGGAGGAGGGGCTCGGCCGCCAGGAGTGGTGGAGCCGCTGCAAGGGGCGGAGGGTCTTGCTACCGGCCGGTAGAGCACGGTGGGGTGTTCCATCCACCAGGGGTCAGAGGATGTGTGATCTCATTGTACAGTATATATATATATATATATATATATATATATATATATACATACTGGCTGCTCAAAATTTTTAATAATGTACAGATTTAGCTGTTTCGGAAGGAAATTGGTAATTTAATTCCCCAAAGTGGCATTCATACTGATGTAAAAAAAACAGCACCTCGCTATTTGAAAAAAGTCATTTTTGATAAAATCTAGACAGGCCCCATTTCCAGCAGCCATCACTCCAACAACTTTTTCTTGAGTTATTATGCTAAATTGCTAATTTCCTCTAGAAACTCGTCAGTCAATTGTTGTTTTGAGGAATGAAAGCTATAAAATGCTTGAAATTGCCAAAAAAAAACTGAAGATTTCATACAAAGGTGTACACTACAGTCTTCAAAGACAAAGGACAACTGGCTCTAACAAAGACAGAAAGAGATGTGTAGGGCCAGATATCCAACTAAACAAGAGGATAAGTACATACATATCCTCAGCTGACAGCTTCATTGAATTCTACCCACTCAACACCAGTTGTACAACAGTAAAGAGAAGACTCAGGGGTGCAGGCCTTATGGGAAGAATTGCAACTTTTGAAACAGAAAAAAAAAGAAAAGGTGGACAAAGAAACACAGACATTGGACAACAGATAATTGGAAAAGAGTGTTATGGATCTTAAACCCATTGAGCTTTTGTAGGATCAGATAGACTGTAAGGTGTGTAAGAAGTACCCGACAAGACAGCCACATCTATGGCAAGGGCTACAGGAAGTGTGGGGTTAAATGCCACCTGAGTATCTGGACAAACTGACAGCTGGAATGCCAAGGATCTGCAAAGCTGTCATTGCTGCACATGGAGGATTTTTTGATGAAAACTCTTTGAATTAGTTTAAGAAGTTCTTCTTAATTTTTTTCAAATCGCAAATGTAATTTTACACACTATTAATGTCCTGACTACATTGTGATTACTGATACATTGATGAATAAAAGTACCCATTTCTTTCCATAACAAAATATGTACATCATTCCAAACTTTTGGCCACCAGTCTCTCTCTCTCTCTCTCTCTCTCTCTCTCTCTCTCTCTCTCTCTCTCTCTCTCTCTCTCTCTCTATATATATATATATATACAGGTATAGAGTACTGTGCAAAAGTTTTAGGCACTTGGTAAATGTTTTGCTTAGTGAGATGTCTTTAAAAGTAATGCCATAAATAGTTTTAATTGATCAATTGATGTCATACTAAGTCCAGCAAAAAGCTAAATCAATATTTGGTATGACCACCTTTCCCTTCAAAACAGCACCAATTCTCTTTAATACACCTGGACACTGGTTTTCTTGTTTGTTGGCAGATAGGATGTTCTAGAATTTGCCACAGTTCTTCTATCTATTTCGGCTGTCTCAATTGCTTCTGTCTCTTCTTGTAATTCCAGACTGACTCAATATTCAGTGGGGGGCTCTATGAGGACTATGCCATTTGTTGCAAGGCTCCCTGTTTTTCTATTCTATTCTGTATGTAAAATAAGTGTTTGGGAGTATAAGATGTATATTTCCTATTGACACACTAAAGCTGAAAACATAAATAACCATCTTAAGACAAATGTTTTTGTGATGCCTAAAACTTTTGCACAGTACTGTATATATACACTCACCTAAAGGATTATTAGGAACACCATACTAATACTGTGTTTGACCCCCTTTCGCCTTCAGAACTGCCTTAATTCTACGTGGCATTGATTCAACAAGGTGCTGAAAGCATTCTTTAGAAATGTTGGCCCATATTGATAGGATAGCATCTTGCAGTTGATGGAGATTTGTGGGATGGACATCCAGGGCACGAAGCTCCCGTTCCACCACATCCCAAAGATGCTCTATTGGGTTGAGATCTGGTGACTGTGGGGGCCATTTTAGTACAGTGAACTCATTGTCATGTTCAAGAAACCAGTTTGAAATGATTCGAGCTTTGTGACATGGTGCATTATCCTGCTGGAAGTAGCCATCAGAGGATGGGTAAATGGTGGCCATAAAGGGATGGACATGTCAGAAACAATGCTCAGGTAGGCCGTGGCATTTAAACGATGCCCAATTGGCACTAAGGGGCCTAAAGTGTGCCAAGAAAACATCCCCCACACCATTACACCACCACCACCAGCCTGCACAGTGGTAACAAGGCATGATGGATCCATGTTCTCATTCTGTTTACGCCAAATTCTGACTCTACCGTCTGAATGTCTCAACAGAAATCGAGAGTCATCAGACCAGGCAACATTTTTCCAGTCTTCAACTGTTCAATTTTGGTGAGCTCTTGCAAATTGTAGCCTCTTTTTCCTATTTGTAGTGGAGATGAGTGGTACCCGGTGGGGTCTTCTGCTGTTGTAGCCCATCCGCCTCAAGGTTGTGCGTGTTGTGGCTTCACAAATGCTTTGCTGCATACCTCGGTTGTAACGAGTGGTTATTTCAGTCAAAGTTGCTCTTCTATTAGCTTGAATCAGTCGGCCCATTCTCCTCTGACCTCTAGCATCAACAAGGCATTTTCGCCCACAGGACTGCCGCATACTGGATGTTTTTCCCTTTTCACACCATTCTTTGTAAACCCTAGAAATGGTTGTGCGTGAAAACCCCAGTAACTGAGCAGATTGTGAAATACTCAGACCGGCCCGTCTGGCACCAACAACCATTCCACGCTCAAAATTGCCTAAATCACCTTTCTTTCCCATTCTGACATTCAGTTTGGAGTTCAGGAGATTGTCTTGACCAGGACCACACCCCTAAATGCATTGAAGCAACTGCCATGTGATTGGTTGATTAGATAATTGCATTAATGAGAAATTGAACAGGTGTTCCTAATAATCCTTTAGGTGAGTGTATATATATATATATATATATATATATATATATATATATATATATACACTACCGTTCAAAAGTTTGGGGTCACTTGTCTGAAATGTTTCTCATGATCTTAAAAATCTTTTGATCTGAAGGTGTATGCTTAAAAGTTTGAAATTAACTTTGTAGACAAAATATTATTCTGCCAAAACATATACATTTATTTAATTACAAATCTAAAATTTCCTAAAAAAAAAAAAAGTTTTTGAAATGGATGACTTGGATCAAAATATGAAGAAAAGAAGCCAATAAGTGCCCAACATAGATGGGAACTCCTTCAATACTGTTTAAAAAGCATCCCGGGGTGATTCCTCAAGAAGTTGGTTGAGAAAATGTCACGAGTACATGTCTGCAAAATCTAGGCAAAGGGTGACTACTTTGAAGATGCTAAAATATTACATAGTTTTGGATTTATTTTGGATTTTTTGGTCACAAAATAATTCCCATATTTCCATTTCTATTATTCCATAGTTTTGCTGACTACTATTATTCTAAAATGTGAAATAAATAAATAAATAAAGAATGAGTAAGTGACCCCAAACTTTTGAACGGTAGTGTATATATATATATATATATATATATATATATATATATATATATATATATATATATATATATATATATATATATCTCTAGCATGGGAGCAGGCCATACCAGCCACTGCCTTTTCTCTCTAGAGAGTAGTAGATTTGGCTGGGGGCAGTTAACACTATTGTATGCACCGGGGAAGGAGTTATTTTCCTTTCCTATTCTTTCAGGGGGAAAAGGCCACATAGAGGCCACACCCTACCCAGAGGGGAGGTTAACATGTGGCGATATGTCATGTGGGCTCAAGAGTTGCACATGGAAGAGGCGCGATGGTAGGTCCAGCCGTGAAGGGGAGGAGCTTTACAAAAACAGCGAGTGGGGCAGAAAGGGCTCTGCCCAAGGGAGACTCGTGTCCACTGACAGGGATATCATACCACAGAATATACATCACAGAGGGTTGCTGGAGTAATCGGCACCTGTGGATAACCTATCCCAGTACAGGGCATATTAGTACCCATAGTAGGACCTGGGTCCACGACTTTGTGAACTCGACTGGGGGTAAAAGCGCACGTTTTCACCTCAGGGGAGGGGAAACTTGCTATGCATCTGCTCTGCAGATGTCTGCTTGAGAGGTGCCATTGGTCAGTGCCCACAAGAATGCCACACTCCTAGTAGAGTGTGCTCATATTCCCAATGGGGTGGGCATGGCCTGAGCCTGGTATAGCAGAGCAATGGGATCCACAATCCAGTGGGCAAGCCTCTTTTTGGAGACAGCGTTCCCTTTCCACTGTCCGTCAAAGCAGACAAAGAGCTGCTCAGAGCGTCTAAAGCTCTGCGCGCGATACAAATAGGTGTGCAAAGCATGCACCGGACACATTGCAGGCTCACGACCTGATCCCTGAAGGGGATCGTGGGATTCTTGGGCACATAGGATGATGTGAGAATCTGCCAGACCGAACTCCAGGAAAGTGTCGCTGACAGAAAACGCTTGCAGGTACCCAACCCTTATGATGGAGGTGAGTGCAATCAGGAGGGCTGTCTTCAAGGAGAGGGCTTTCAGCTCGACTGACTCTAGCAGCTCAAAGGGGAATCCCTGAAGGCCCAGGAGGATCAAGGAGAGATCCCATGAGGGGAAAAGGTGTGGCCTGGGAGGATTCAGCCTCCGGACCTCTCAGGAACCTGATGATCAGGTCATGCTTCCCTAGGGACTTACTGTCCACTACATTATGCTGGGCTACTATAGCGACTACATATACCTTCAAGGTGGAGGGGGACAGCCGCCCCTCCAGCCTCTCCTGCCGGAAGGAAAGCACTTACCCGACTGCACATCTCTGGGGGTCTTCGGCTTGAGAAGAACACCAATTCACGAACAAACGGCACATCAGGGCATAAAGCTGCCTGGTAGAGGGAGCTCTGGCTTGGGTGATCGTGTCTGTGACTGCTGGTGCTAGGCCACTTAGATCTTCCATTTCCCGTCCAAGGGCCAGACGTGGAGGTTCCAGATGTCTGGGCGCGGATGCCAGATGGTACCCTGTCCCTGAGAAAGAAGGTCCTTCCTCAAGGGAATCTGCCAGGCAGGTACTGTTCGAGGAGCATGAGGTCCGATAACCAAGACTGGATGGGCCAATTTGGGGCCTCTGATGGCTCGTTCTTCATACTCCTGCTGTGCATGTAGGCTCACTGGGGGGAATGCATATTTGCACAGCCCCCAGGGCCAGCATGGAATACCAGAGCGGGCAGTGGGAGAATTCCCGGGAAGCGAACAGGTCTACCTGTGCTTTTGCCGAATTGACTCCGAATCAGCTAGACCACCTGGGGGTGGAGTCTCCACTCTCCACTGAGCGTTGCTTGCCTCATGTGTTTTCAGACTGGACCAGCACATGCTTGCCCTGGATCAATGGCAATAGCCTCCACAGGGCAAGTGGTACAGCTAGCAACTGTAGGCAGTTGATGTGCCAACCCAGTCACGGTCCTGACCAGGAACCAGCGACTGCGTGCCCATTGCACATGGCGCCACAGCCCAGTTTGGTGGCGTATGTGGTGACCACGACATGTCTCGACACTTGCTGTAGGGGAACTCCTGCTTGTAGAAATGCAAGGTCTGTCCAAGGGCTGGATAAGTGGTGGCAGAGTGGCATGATAGCTATGCGATGTGTGCCGCAGCACCATGCCAATCTCAGGACTCGAGCCAGTGCAGTGGTCTCATATTTATCAATCCGAGCGCCGTGACTGCCCCTGAGGAAGCCATATGCCCCAGGAGCCTCTGAAAGTCTTTCAGTGAAAACGCTGTCCTCCTCTTGAATGACTGCGTGCGCTTGCTTGTGAGGCGGCTATCAATGAGACCGAGTCTAACTCATGCCCAGAAAAGAGATGCTCTGAACCGGGGAGAGCTTGCTCTTTTCCCAGTTGACCCGAAGCCGTATACGGCTGAGGTGCCTGAGCACCAAATCCCTGTGCGCTCACAGCAACTCTTGAGTGTGTGCTAGAATCAGCCAGTCGTCGAGTTAGTTGAGTATGTGGATGTCCACTTCCCTTAATGTGGCAAGAGCCACGTGAAGATGTGAGGTGACAGGCCGAAGGGGAGGACCTTGTACTGATACATCTGGCAGTCGAAAGCAAACCGTAGGAAGGATCTGTGTCGAGGTAGAACCGAAAGTACACATCCTTCAGGTCTACCGGCACAAACCAATCTTGATGACAGACGCATGTCAAAATGTGTTTCTGCATCAGCATCTTGAATGGGATTCTGGTTAAGGGCCGGTTCAGAACTCACAGGTCCAAGATTGGCCGCAACCCACCGCCTTCCTTTGGCACGATGAAGTGCTGTAGAACCCTTTCCCCATCTTGGCTGGAGGGACAGGCTCTATCACACTCTTGAAAAGAAGGGTCGTGATCTACGCATGCAGGGTGGCATCGTTCTCGCCCTGCACGAAGTGAAGCGGACACCTCTGAACTGGGGTGGGAGCCTGGCGAACTGAATCACGTAGCCGGCCAGCCACCATGACAGGTTGGAAAGTGTTAGCTACGCGTCCGAGCTCCGGGCAAAGGGCACAAAGGGGGCGATCGCATCTGATGTACCTGGAGGTGAGGCCTCACGGCGGGGGGGGGAGCAGGCGTTGCCTTGTCCCGAGGTGGCTGCGCAGAGGGAAACCTCGAAGCACTTACCTTGCTCTGCGTACCCAGCATGGGGCGACTAAGGAGGAGGACCTCTTGGGTCGGCCTCGAGACTTGTCACAACCGGCTGGCTATAGGTATGGTGCAACCAGGCGTGCGAAGGTGGGGGGGCCGCGTTCGCGGGGCCCTGGCTGTGCATGCTCGTGCCTGGTCACTGTGACAATGGTGGTCGTGAACACCGATTATGTGACCCAAGGAGTAAGGAAACCGCTCTCTTTTTGACAATGTGGGTACCGCAGCCCGTTCGGGATGTGGCGTACAAAAGAGAAAAGGAAACTCCAGCACCAAGCGGTCCGTAGAAGGCCCAGCCGTGGGTAGAAGGCGCAGCATGGGGATTGGCTAAAGTGGCTTTCCCCCGGAAGAAGGAAAGCCTCGACCGCAACTTGGCCATTGTAATATTCTCGCAATGAGAACATGAAACATCCACAAACGCTGCCTCAGTGTGATCACTGCCCAGACACGTGAGGCAGTGCCCGTGGCCGTCGGAGGTGGAGAGATAACGAACGCATCCAGGAATCACACAAAGACGGAAAGGCATCTTTATAAAGACGCATCTTTAAAAAGACGTTTAACGTCAATGTGTGTGATCTAATAGAGAAAATATACTCTTTTGCAGGATATACACACTTTTAGCGCTGTCGAAGCGCCCAGGGGGCATTTCCCTTTGTCGTGTAGAAGAAAAAAATCTGAATGAAGTGGGCATTCCAGCTTCTTTTATACCCATATGTCCGGGGGAGTGGCATGCAAATTCCACTCGCCATGTCTCATTGGCCTTTTCTCAAAGAATGGGAGGTGTTCGGGGCTCTCAAGAGCGTGTGTCACTTCATTGACACAGCGTCGAGTGAGTAATAAAAAGGGAACAGTATTCACACAACCCATCTGGATGTTTTCCTATTATTTTTAGTGTCATCTTTTAGTGTTTCTCCAATAACATGTTAGAAACAGCCCTAGCTGTGATACTAGTAGTTCTGAAGTGATGTTTTAGAGAGGCTTGAACGCATCATTTGGTTTGAACCAGCAACGGCAGTTTCTGATTTGTCGCGTAAGAATGTATTTCCATGCATAAATATATATATACTGAATATATATTTTTACTTATTGGTATGCATTTTATAGTGTTTATTTATGTTTATGTGTTTATATGGATTTCTTGGTGTACTTGTAGAAGCTTTATAGATGTCTTATTGAAGGATTCAACATAAACGTATTTTAAATCATAAATAACACAACAGTATCTGACTTTGGCAACAAAAAGGAAAGCTCTATAATAAAGTTACATAAACAACACTGCACTTTGTTTATTTTGTTTGATTGTAATAAGAAAACTCGATATGAATTCATAATTTTCATGTTTTTTTTTATTTATTTATACAATGCAGTTTCAAAGCAGCTTTATAGAGAAGCATGGCTTATAAAGCCCCCAGTGAGCAAGCTAAAGTGACTTCACTTATTTCAATGTTATTTAGTGGTGGGGGACAAAATAAAACTTGAGAGGAACCTGACCTCTGGTTTTAGGATACATTTAAATATTGGATTATTATAATATATATATATATATATATATATATATATATATATATATATATATATATATATATATATAAGTTGTTTCCCATTTGCCATCGATCTTCTCGCTTATGTACTGTAGATCTGTTGCTCTGCTGTGCTGGGTAGGAGACTGTTTACACACATTACAAAATTACATTTTACAGCATATATTCTGTAATGTGTGTGGAATACATTTCAAAAGTAACCCTCCCAACCCCGATCGTACGATATATTTTTTTGCACCCCTTATAGATAGATAGATAGATAGATAGATAGATAGATAGATAGATAGATAGATGATGGATAGACAGATCAAGCTATATTTTGATTGATAAAGCGATAGAGATAGTGACAGAGTGATAGGGTAGAGTGATAGAGCACTATATAGTCATAGATTGATTGGTAGATAGAGTGATTGATTGATTGATTGATTGAGCAATAGATTGTTGATGAAAATATAAAGTTAGATACAGATTTAGATGTAATGTATTTGCAATACAATTTAATGATAGCAAATGAGTCAAAACCTTTATTTTCTTTTGGAGATTGATTAAATGCAAGCAATGACACACCCATGGTCTGGTGGGGGAATGTTGAAAACACATTTTTGAGTAATCTTCCTTACCAAAACGTTGCATCATTCCACATGTCTGGTGTTAGTTTATTGTGGTTACAATGCAATCCTTTCCAACAGGAGATTACAGTGGGTTTACAGAGACTGAGCCACTGCTGGCTGTATTTTCTGCTTTCTGGAGCCACTTTTCCCTTTCTTCCCACAAAGCACGTTGTGTTTTGTAGATCCCAATCAGAGACTTCACATCCATCTTTATGTCTGTCGGCGCTGGCGGACGTAAAAGCAGGGTTAGGAGGATGAAATCACATTGTTCCGTGGTGAAATATAAGGTGTCTGACAGAGTGGTGGGAGTTGTAGGGAGTCTGGAACATCTTGCTGACCAGGTGATGGTAAAATTAAGCTTGGAATGGGGCCTATGTACCAGGATGGCTTTGAGAGATATTGATGGCAATTTAAATCAGCAAACCGCAAATGCTGCAAAACATACAAATCCCTTTGCAGCAATAGCAATACATGCTGATAATTCAACCTATATATTTTGTGCTGTAAGTAAGATGCATGAGGCAACAGCTGTGCTGTTTCAGCAGCTGCGGGTTAATATTTTAACAGCAAAATGAGTAATAACCCTCAATCAAAACCACAATCAACATTAAACTCAGTGCACTTTGTTGTTGATGGCCCACCAACTTTCACTGTCATGGACACAGATGTGCTTCCTTTATCTATTCATGGAAAACAATAAGTGAAGAGTAAAGCTTTCACACACTGGTGATGCACATATGTGAAAATATTTGTCTGAAACTGACTTTTTTTTGTTTGTTTTTTTAACTGTCACTTCTTTTTTCATTATAATAATTTTTGTCATTACAAATTGAATAACAGCAATGGGACTAAATGAAGAGCATTTGGAGAGCAAATGGAGACTTTTTTTTTTATTTAGTCTCCTGATTGAGAGAGATAAGTCACAGACTGCTAGAGTTTTTCAAGCTATCAAAGTCTGCAAGTCTGAGATTTCAATTATGATTTCAATCATTTGTCATCAAATTCTTTAACATCAAATGTGACATTCTCCATCATTTTAGGTCACTTTAACCCAGAAACACATTTATAGAGTGATATGCACTAAAGTAAAAAGCAAAGTCTCGGCCAACATTTACATTATTTCTTGGCAACAGTTTAGAAACATAATAATGATATCATTATAAAGTGAACACTTTCCCTTTTTACCTTAATATAAATGTGTGTCAGGGTCAAAGTGACTCAAATCTAAGGAGTAGAGCTTTGCTATCCACATTAATTTTAAAGCTCTATACTCCTACTAAATGCAAACACTTGTCTCATTTGCGTCCATTCATATTTTTCCTGAGGAATTTTAAGAGAAATATCTGAGACAAAGTTGATTCTTAAATTAAGCATCACTGAGAACTCTATTAAGTCTGCTGTGCTACTGAATAAAGAACGGCTCCAACAATATTTTTAAAAATACTGTTCAAATAAAATGACAAGTCAATGGAAAGTCTGTGTTGTTACAGTGTACTTTTGTTAGTGTAGATCAATTAAATATTATCTTTAAACAAACTCTTCCAAACAGAGATTTTTATACTCTATTTATGCATAAAACATAACAGAAAGGTGATTGAAATTTCAGTGCATTCCTATTAGTTACTTGAAAGTAAACAAACAAACAAAAATATTTTGATGCAGAAACTGTAATTCCAAATGAGGGTAGCCACCCACACTAATACTGAAAGAGCAAACACAGCCTCCACCCTCGCCTCAATGTGTAATAACATCTCATCATCACTGTCGTGTGCACAATATTGATCAGATTTCATTACACTGGGGTGACCGTACTTTGTTCACTGCCGTTGGCGTGTGTAGAGGCTCTCTCTGGTCTCCGGGGACTGGTGCTCCTTAAGATCATATTATGAGCTTGTGTGTGTGTGTGTGTGTGTGTGTGTGTGTGTGTGTGTGTGTGTGTGTGTGTGTGTGCGTGTGTGTGCGTGTGTGTGCGTGTGATTGTGTAGTATGGTGAATGAGAGCCATGTGTCACAGGCCTCCTGATGAAGTCATTATTTTCTACAGGCCCCAGGGGCCCTTAGTGAAGTTGGCATTCATTTTTACTCCCATTCTCATTCTCTTTCTCTATTTGGCATCCTTTTTCAATCGTGTCTCCTCTCTCAATGACTGTCAAAATGTTCCATGTGCAAAATGATGAAGAATGAAGTTCTCAGCCTCACTTTTCAATCTTTCATCAACTTGGTTGACAGATTTGTTGACAACTAGGATGCGCCTCTTACTTGTTTGCCTTATATTTCCTCATTATTTCGTAAGCTTAGAGTGTGTAATTTCTGCACCACAAGTGTCACCATATGAAATAGAAAAAATAACCATGCTTTTTGAGGAAATCTATTAACCTATAAGTGGCTTATTCAGAAGAAAATATTTTAACATCAAAAAAAATATCTAACTTCAAATTGAGTCAAAAAGACAATAATAAAATCTGTTCAATTCAATAATGTTTTATTTGTCTAGTCACGCTGTATATTTCAAATATAATCAGCAACAAATGACTTAATTTTACTACTTGACTGAAAACTATGCAAATATCGACATGTCAGAAATATTCTGAAATCAAATACATTTCTGAAGGTCATGTTTTCCTCTCTTTATATTTGCAGATTTTGCTGGAGGCAACTGTGGACCGTCGAGGGTACATTGCTGTTGATGACATACTCCTGTTGAACTACCCCTGCTGTGAGTAGTACACAACTGTCATTATGTTCTAGTGTGTAGAATTGTGTTTTAGCTGCATGAAAATGTGAAGGACTGTACAAATACTTGGTTCACAATAGCCATTTTATGGATGTAATATTGCTACCTGATTATGCTATTTTGAGTCAGCATACTGGAGATGGAAACATTCAAAGGAATATCTTAGGTGTAAACTATTAATAAACCGCCCAGGTCATTTAATGAGCCATTATTTGGCCATTGATAATCGTACCAATTTCTGGCTTTCTGGACTTATTTTTTGTTTTCAAATATATTGTGTCAGTTAACTGTTTATTTAATTTCATCATTGCTGTATAAGTAATAACTTTCACTCGTGCGCACACACACACACACACACACACACACTCTCTCACTCACTCACTCACTCTCACACTCACACACATGAAAAAAGTCTTTAAACCCTCCAAAAATTGGTCCCATTCACTTCCATTGTAAGTGCCTCACGGTAACCTTGATTTTTGCTTTTTTTAAAGAAAAGGAGGGACGAGTTTTAATAATTTTTTTGTGGGAATCAACATTATGCCACAAATTCTGTAAATTGAGCTTAACTTGTATATTGAACCTGGAATATGTCTTTAAGTTAGTGGCATCGCTACTTTTAGTTAGTTTCTCCCAGACACAAGTGAGCAATGTGTATAACTACTATAGGTTAGTTTTGTAATATTTTAGTACACTTGCATATTCATGGCTTCAAAGTAAAAAGACATTGGACTAAAAACCACAAAACTCCAATTTTGATTTTATGGGGTATTTAAAAGAAGCTGCTTTAGAAGATATTCACATATCTGAAACTCTGCTGATCTCTTGGATCCTGACAGGGCAATTATTAGCCATAAATCATGTGTTGAGTGAATTTTTTATTTTTTTCCAGCCCTTTTGGCCATCGGGATCAATCCAGTGCTGGATAGGTGTCTCAGCTTAAGGCTTCAGAACATGTAGTGACATAAAATTTAAACAGAGAAAACTTACAAAGTGTGATTAGCAATTAAGTGCATTTCCAAACAAGCAAATCAACAGATGCAGTGGTCAAGAAAGCTAATCTTTGCTGAGTCTCTGAACACTCCCCTCTTTCGCTCCCCCAACGCTTCCTGCAGGCGGCAGATGGCATCATCTAAGCCCCACTGTGCACATTAAATAATTAAAACTCTCATCAGGACCTGGACACACATTGTCGAGAGTGGCATTGCGCCATACTGCGGAAATCACCATTTGGCAAGACAAGCCGAAAAGGGAAGGAAGGAAAGAGGATTGAGAGAGGGATGGATTTGTTTGATATCAAGTTCAATCTGATTCTATGGGCTCGTTCACACAGGATGCATTTTGCATCCATCTGCATGATTTGGAATTGTTTGTCTATGTAAATATGAGCTAGATATCCATATTTGAACATTTTGGCCTCACTGATTTTCAGCTTGTTAGCATTTTTAAAAAGCTGTGTCAAAAAGCTGTGTCATGTTATAAGAACTTCAAATTTGATAAACGTGTCTTGAGACACCTGCATTTCATTCCATGCGCTGCATGTTGTTGTTTTTAACAAGAACACACTTTTTTTCTCAACTCAGTGTGGTAAATACAATATGTATTGTTCAAAGAAGATCTCAGGATACAGACTGACATATTTAAAGGTATATAACATGCTGCCTATAAGACGAAACAGATTTTCAGCTCTCTTCATACTTTCTTGTTGTGTGTGATTTATGTTTGCTCATAAAAAACATGAATTGAGCATAACACAGTGGTGTGCCCACGGAACATGTGGCAACCCACAGACTACAAACAATGAAGCAGTGGTCTCTGTCTGTTTTTCACTCATAAGATCGACAAAACAAGCTTTTAAATACAAAACATAGCTCAGCATGAATTTTGAAAACGTCACTCTCTACATTATATCAGACCTTGATGTCTTTTGCCGCTTTTATTGACAGATGTCAGAAGCAATGTGGGTAGAATGTCTGCAATAACTTTGTATGCTTCATTTTTGCCTTGAGGAGGAAGCCGTTTCATTTCCACTGAGAAGAAAAGATGTGTGGTAACAGAAAAAGAGATGATTTAAAGACAGCTCCATCACAGGGCCACAAATCTAAGCTAGCCAATCCTTTTATTAAGCCTGCATAGGAGAACAATGATTGTGCTTTTTTGTGCAGCTATTGCAACAGAGTTTTATGCAAATTATTGATACATGATACAAAATTTCAAGATTTGCACAAATTCACATGGGATTCTGTTGGAAATTTGAGCTCAAAAGCATTAAAATAGTTGCAGTATGAATCCTGCAAAGCTCTCTGAAATTAAAGGCTTACATTAAGGATCTCTAGGGAGTACAATAAATAATTATAAATAGTGTTCAGAACTCATCTAGGATAGTTTGCAAGCCACCACCAGGCTTCTTACTGATGCATACAGGCTTCAGTTGCTGTTAAAATTGTAACTTGAGTAGTCTTTATTTACAATCGCACATTTCAGCTTAGGAAATTGTAACTAGCCAAGTTTCTATCTTAACTTTAAAATGGAAAGCTTTGAAGCCCGTCTTTCCAAGGTTTTTCAAAAGCATACTTATTTGATGCTTTTGAACACAAACTTTTAAAACCACTCCTTGCAATGCATAAACACAGGCTTCGTTCACTGAGGTTACTTTAGTTAGTTTAGGAGAAAAAAAGTTTGGCTTCTTCCATTGTAAATATTTACAATTGCTTTACAAAGATACTTCAATCCCAGTTCAATATGCAGAGACAACTAACCATTCGTAGGTTGAATCAATACGTAAATGGTTTCTTTGTGTCTCTATCAGATTTTTCTTCCCGAGCTTCCCGACCACCCTTACATGCCAAGATTTGTGTTTTTCACAACGACAGATGTGGGAGTGTTCGGGAAACCTGTATGAAAACAGTCATTATATTTGCCATTCTGTTTGGTGATGCTAATTGAACAGACATTGCACATTGCACTTTTATTTAGAGGTTTATGAAAGAGGTTCAAATTTCTGGAACAGTTGCCTTGCTGAAGCATTTTCACATCCCCTTATCACCACAAAAATAGAAACTATTTGGTCGTTGAAGATATTAAATTATACATTAACTGTACACCATTTAAGTGACAAGCTAACTGTCAGACATGCAGAGCTGGCCGCAGTTCCCATTATATCCTTCAGTACTTAGACACCAAACACTGTTAACAACTACATGAAACTGTTCATCTTGCCTGGGGGCATTTTTTTACACCTGGCACCCATTCAAAGTAGATTTAAAACAATTTTTGAAATCTCAAAAGTTTCAATAATACAGCCTCACATAGAATGTGTGAGCCATACAGAATTCTCCCTAGTATTTATTGTGTTGTTGTTGAGGCTGTACTTTCAATACTTCTCTATTTAAGTAGTGAAATATTCTTTGTCATATCATACTCAGAACTGGTCTTTATGCTGCACATTTTTTCACTATTATGTGAATCCTATGGATGCAATACCATTGTACTGTGTTCTGTTTGGTATTGACTACACTGTGTCGTTTCACTGTGCAGATTTTTTTATGTTTTTTTTTTAAATATTGCTGCTGCACCTATATTCTTCTTTATGGGTCAATAAAGTATTTATTTTTTATATCTATCCTATCTATCCATTTCTTTCTTCTGTTTATCCTGTTTATCACCGAGTGTATAGATTCAGTTACAAAAAAAAAATAAAAAAAATCGATTGAGTTTAAAGGCAACTCAAAGTATAGAAGAACAAGCATATAGGAGGAAGATAATCTAGGTCTGATTTCAGAAGATTATTGCACTCTCACACTGGCAAGGAAATAACAAATGTCTGGACATTTTCTTAACAATTTTCCAAATGGGAACAAATCAAGATTTCTGGCCTCTAAATAGAAGAAAAATATGGGTCAGAGTTTCCCCGCATTTCAGCAATCTGTACACCTAAAAAAAAAAAACCTCTAAAAATGGGGTTTGCATAAAACTAATGACTAATTCATGATAGTTAAGGGTGCATGCCTAGGTTGACACATCTTGGCATATTTTGATGCATTTTTAGATATTAAGTGTTTTTCTATTCTGATCACCTTGCAACACTCTCTGTCCTCAGATAAATCCCCTCATTTCTCCCGTCTGGGTGACGTGGAAGTCAATGCTGGACAAAATGCCACTTTTCAGTGTGTCGCAGCAGGCCGTCCATCTGAAGCAGAAAAGTTCTTATTAGAGGTGAGTATAAAGTCATTTTTATGGAGTTTGTTTTAATGAGCATAGGGAGTTTCTGTCTAATTATACTTGACTGAAAAAGAGTGATCTTGAGGTAGGTGTCATGTTTAATTGCATGTCAGTGAAGTTTGCAGGAATTGGGCACCAAGTATCTGAATATTAATCTTGAAAAAGCCAGCCTACTAAAGTAAGTAGGGGCAGTAATGTTTTCTGAACAACTTTGTTTAAAATGATTGTGTCCTTAAAACTCCTACAGTTCAACAGACTGTCATAAAGCCTAGTTTATTTTCATTTTAGCTTACACTTTTAGGAACCTAAGGTTAACTATATTGCTCAAGGACACAATGATTTTAGTAAACTGATTGCTCCTAACAGAGTTTGAACCTTCAACTTTTTGGTAACCAGGCCAGACCTTTAACCACTAGACTACAACACCATGTCACTGTTCCTGTCTAAATTAGTGACGTTGCAATGGAGTTTGTTTATTGCGTAAATCTTAAATCCAAAAACATAAGCAACAAGTAGGGGTGGAGTCAGCAGAGACCTGGTGATACAATGTTATATAATGATATCTGGATTGCTATTATACAATATTGTGATTCCTTCATTTAATGATTAAAAACTGATGTATTTCAATATTTTGCTAGTTTTGCATTCATTTTCATTTCAAGTGCTGAACGTCCTGCATTACATAATCACAGAGCCATACAGGTAACAGAGTAGACTGTATGTACTGTATGTACTGTACTTCAGTTAAAAAAAACAAAGTGAGAGAACGACATACCTTGGTTCCAGCATGTTTACCAATACACAAAAAAACATGCAGTCCAGTTGTAGTCTCAAGAATAGTTTTGCAGAGACGAAACATACTGAGGCATTATGTCAACAAGCTCTTAACTATATCTATTTGACCAAAATGCAAACTCAAAACGAAATGTCCACAGATCCTGAGTTTGCATTTTGTTTGAATAGAAATAAATAAGTGTTTGTTGATCTAATGTCGTTGTATTGGTATATTAGTATGAAATATCAAACCCTAATTTAGCAACAAGCTGTCTTTCTGTCTATTACATAATATAATGAGTCTGAGATCATTATTGATGCTTCAGCTTTGGCATCCAGATTACTGTCTTTGGAAGGCTGAAGTTTTTGGCATCAGAGGTGGAATTAAATCAAATGATTATGTCAAATTTCAAGGTCAAGGATAGATGCATGTGGTTGCAAGCTGTCACAGTGACTCAAGATTCTACAATAATCAATGTCCTCAAGCCTTCTGAAGTGTTCATTCCTCTTCTAAACAGTGGGAGATATATGACTCTTCATCTTCACTTCCCTTTTATGTGAATGTTTTCCTACTGTTTTCCGCCATTGTGATGTATGGACCCACTTTATACTTTGTGTTTTTTTTTTATGTCTTTAACTACTATGTACTCTAGCATTTGATACAATGTACTTTTTATATGCATATAGTTGAAGTCAAAAGTTTACATACAGTTAGGTTTAAGTCATTAAAACATATTTTTTTTAACCAATAAAATCAACAGATTTCATATTAGCAAACAGTAGTTTTGGCAAGTCATTAAGGACATTTGCTTTGTGCATGACATGAGTAATTTTCCAACAATTGTTTACAGACATATTGTTTCACTTTTAATTGAATATATCACAATTCCAGTGGGCCAGAAGTTTACATACACTAAGTTAACTATGCATTTAAGCAGCTTGTAAAATTCCAGAAAATCATGTCAAGCCTTTTGACAATTAAGTCAAGTCAAGTCAATTTTATTTGTATAGCGCCTTTCACAACACACATCGTTTCAAAGCAGCTTTACAGAAGTTCAGCATTAACAGACGATAAAAATGTAATGTCTATAAAGTCGATAAATCATCATCCTTGTGCAGGGCTCCAAACTGCGACTAAAAATGGTCGCATTTGTGACCAAATAAATTTATTTGTGAGTGTAATTTCTGTCAAGGTCGCCATTGGCGACAGTAAAAGTTTACTCCCTTTTGATTTTAAAATTTGCATTACATTTCCCGAGATACATAACAAAAGTTTATATCAAAGAAATAGCGGGGAAAACGGAGTTCATTGCAGGAACTAACAATTTCAAAAAAGAGACTGTTAGAAAACACGGTGACAGTAACAAGCATAAAAATGCACGTGATCACATAATTGCGAAGAATGCTCCACAGACTACACTGTTAGCGAGCTGCGGGACGAAAAGGAATGGATGGAGTTAAAAAATTTAAAATATTTGGCGCCTGTTTTTCCCCCTGTAGGAGCCATTGGCTCCTTAATTGTTTTTTTTTTTTTGTTTTTTTTTGTTTGGAGCCCTGTTGTGGAATTAGATAAGATATGATTCTTTATCGTGTTTAAAAATAATTAAATAATAATTGTATTAATAACCCCAGTGAGCAAGCCGAAGGCGACTGTGGCAAGGAACACAAAACTCCAAAAGATGATTGTTAATGGAGAAAAATAACCTTGGGAGAAACCAGACTCACTGTGGGGGCCAGTTCCCCTCTGGCTAACATCATGAATAATGTAAATAAGAATGATTTATAGTCAAAAAACATGATTTAAAAAATTATTAAACTTATTAAGTGCTAAGGGTCAGTATTTAGACAGTGAATGTGTTTGAACTGCAAGATTAGTGACCAGTGTCTTTGAAGTCCATCCTTGATTAAATTCCAGAAGTTCACTTAGATGCAATTGTCCTTGTTTGGCTGATGAAGGCTTTTGTTGGCAATAATTAGTCTATGTATCCCATTTTAAGATCCTTGTCCATGGTGATGGGGCATCTGAAGTCTCCGTGAGAGGCTGGATACAAACTGGAGCTGACGAACGCTATTTACCTCGGGACTGGCGTCCCGAGATAACAGCAGAAAAGCAGATGGGAAATAATTAGCATAGCTGATGTTCATAAAATTAATGCATTATAACTGATTCAGCAGTAGTATAAAAAGTTTGCATTATGTGAATGCTTGGTTAAAGAGATGTGTCTTTAATCTAGTTTTAAACTGGGACAGCGAGTCTGAGCCTCGAACAATATCGGGAAGGCTATTCCAGAGTTTAGGAGCTAAATGTGAGAACGCCCTCCCTCCATTAGTGGACTTAGATATCCTAGGTATGACCAGAAGCCTCGAATTTAGTGATCTTAAAGAGCGCGATGGATTGTATGGCGATAGAAGATCCGTTAAATACACAGGAGATAAACCATTTAGGGCTTTATAGGTCAGTAGTAATACTTTGTAATTAATACGGAACTTAATTGGTAGCCAGTGTAGAGATGATAAAATCGGTGTTATGTGATCATATTTTCTTGACCTAGTAAGAACTCTAGCGGCTGCATTTTGGACTAACTGTAGCTTGTTTGTTGAGGATGCAGGGCAACCAGCTAATAAAGCATTACAGTAATCTAGTCTCGAGGTCATGAATGCATGAACTAACTTTTCTGCATCAGAAACAGATAGCATGTTACGTAGCTTAGCAATGTTTCTAAGGTGGCAAAAGGCTGTTCTCGTAACAGATGAAATATGATTTTCGAAAGTCAAGTTGCGGTCTAGTATAACACCCAGGTCTTTTACTGTAGTGGATAATGTAACAGGACATCCTTCTAAATTAAAGTTGTATTGTAAGGGATTTTGTGGGTAGTTTTTTGGACCAATAAGTAATACCTCCGTTTTATCGGAATTTAATAACAGGAAATTACGCATCATCCAACATTTTATATCTTTAAGACACTCTGTCAAGTTAGATAAGTTAATGTTTTCATCTGGTCGTGATGAGATATATAATTGAGTGTCATCAGCATAACAGTGGAAATTAATTCCATGTTTTCTTATAATTTTACCAAGTGGTAGCATATATATTGAGAATAATAGAGGGCCTAACACAGATCCTTGTGGCACTCCATAGTCTACTGACGTTATTTTTGATTTTTCCCCATTTAAACAGACAAAATGGTAACGGTCTGATAAGTACGATCTAAACCAGCTTAATGCCTGTCCCTGAACACCAGTGTAGTTTTGTAGTCGATCCAAGAGTATTTTATGATCTATAGTGTCGAACGCAGCGCTAAGATCGAGTAGAACTAATATTGAGATGCAGCCTTGGTCAGAAGCTAAAAGTAAATCATTTGTAATTTTAACTAGCGCAGTTTCTGTGCTATGATGCGGTCTGAATCCTGACTGAAATTTTTCATAGATATCATTTTCTTGCAAGAAAGAGCACAATTGAGCGGACACAACTTTTTCTAATATTTTAGACATAAATGGAAGATTTGAGATGGGTCTGTAATTTGCTAGGTTATTTGGATCTAATTGTGGTTTCTTAATGAGAGGTTTTATAACTGCCAGCTTAAATATTCTTGGAACATGACCTAAAAATAAAGACGAGTTAATAATATTGAGAAGAGGCTCTTCCACTACAGGTAACACTTCTTTCAGTAGTTTAGTGGGTATTGGATCTAGTAAACATGTTGTTGGTTTAGATGCAATGATAAGTTTATTTAGCTCTTCCTGTCCTATAGTTGTAAAGCGGTGTAGTTGTTCTTGAGGGGCGATAATTGAGGCTGAATCATAAGACACCATTAAAGATTGTACATTAACAATTGTGTTTACAATTGTGTTTCTGATGTTTTCTATTTTCTCAGTGAAGAAATTCATAAAATCATTACTACTAAACTGTAAAGGAATATTTTGCTCAGGTGATCTCTGTTTATTTGTTAGTCTAGCCACGGTGTTAAATAAGAACCTTGGATTATTTTGGTTATTTTCTATTAGTTTGCGGAGGTGCTCAGCCCTGGCTGTTTTTAGAGCCTTTTTGTAACGTGACATACTGTCTTTCCATGCGATTCTAAAGACCTCTAAATTAGTTTGTTTCCATTTACGCTCCAAGTTACGAGTTTCTCTCTTGATAGCATGCGTAGCACTGTTGTACCATGGTGCTCTAGTTTTTTCTCTAAACTTTTTTAATCTAATTGGTGCAACAATATCTAATGTACCAGAGAAAATGGTGCTCAAACTGCTAGTCATTTCCTCTAGTTCATCTGTTTGTTTGGGTTCACTGAGCAGCTGAGATAGATCAGGTAAGCTATTTGTGAATCTATCTATTGTGGTTGGAAGGATTGTTCTGCTTGGTCGATAACGTGGCGCAATATGACAGATTTCAGTGGTACGTAGTATGCAAGTTACCATGTAGTGATCAGTGACATCATCATTTTGCGGTATAATATCTATATCGGTTGGATTGGTTCCATAAGATATAATTAAATCTAGCGTATGATTTAGGCGATGAGTGGGACCACTGACGTTTTGCGTGACCCCGAAGGAGTTTAACAAATCTGTAAACGCAGCCCCTAACGCATCATTTGTGTTATCTACGTGTATGTTAAAATCTCCAACAATTATTGCTTTATCGACATTGACCAATAGATCTGATAGAAAGTCTGCAAACTCTTTTAGGAAATCAGCGTAAGGCCCTGGAGGTCTATATACGGTAGCCAAGGCTAGAGATAATAGGGATTTTTTTCTTACATCTGAGAGTGTAACATTTAGCACAAGTACTTCAAACGAATTAAACCTGTGACCTATTTTCTGAGTAACATTAAGAATATCTCTATAGATTGTTGCAACACCGCCGCCACGACCAATCAGACGGGGCTCATGTTTATAACAGTATCCTGGCGGAGTAGACTCATTTAGACCGAAATAATCATTTGGTTTAAGCCAGGTTTCAGTAAGGCAAAATACATCAAAACTATTATCTGAGACCATTTCATTTACAATAACCGCCTTAGGTGTGAGCGATCTAATGTTTAGAAGACCTAGCTTTAGAAATTGTTTTTGTTCACTGATATTGAGATTTTCTGGTTTAATTACAATTAGATTTTTCCTAGATCCTACAGTAGATGTATTGTTTGGCTTTACTAAACGAGGAATAGACACAGTTTCTATATAATGTTCTACATTGGTACTTATATCAATTAAGTTGGGACAGCAAATACTGTGATTTGGACTTTGACTTACTAGTCATATGGTGTGTAGCGTCTTGGAGATGTTGTCCGACAGAACAGCCGCTCCGACTCTGCTGGGGTGAAGGCCATCAGGACGGAAGAGCCTAGGTCGCTCCCAAAACAGATTCCAATTATTAACAAAGAGCAGTCTCTGTTCATTACACCATGACATTAACCATTCATTTAGAGCAAATAATCTACTGAACCTTTCTTGTCCTAGTCGGTACGTGGGAAGCGGTCCAGACACGACGATCGTTGTTTCTGGCGAAGTGCTGCGTACCGTCTCGATCAGGCTCCTGTAGTCCTCCTTCAGTACCTCCGTCTTCCGCAGCCTGGTGTCGTTCGTTCCCACGTGCAGCACGACAGCTCCGACGCGCTCGTCACCATTCAGGATCTCGGGAACCTGCATAGAGACATCAAGAACACGAGCACCAGGAAAGCAGTGAGTGCGCACCTTACCTTTGCCAGAGATAGCGCGGACATGACGGACGGTCGAATCGCCGATGATCACGGCGTCGTCGCGCTCCGACTCGCGAAGAGGTGAGAAGCGGTTCCGGGTGGAGATCTCGAAGGCCGGGAGGGGCGGGGAGGTCCTTGGTCTGGTCCTGGCTCGCGTCTTCCGCCGTGGAATCACCCAGGGTCCATGGTGATGTGTCGGTGCCGGAGTGAATGAAGCCAGGGAGGATCGCATCCTGTGCAGAGAAACACACGGAGTAGACGAGGACGGAGTCAAAAAATGATGAACCACTGACCTGTGAGCATCGGCGCGTGATGCTTCAAGCGCGGACCGCCGATCTCGCAGCTCGGCCTGTCTCTCTAGCAGGTCCTGGATCTGCCTCTCGACGGATTCCAGCTCCAACTGCACCGAATGCAGTTCAAAGGTGTCTTCACCTGCACACAGAGGTAGAGTTAGACACACATCCGCTATATACGCCATTATAGCAGATGTGCTATAATGGCGAATTATAGCTTTCAGTTATACAGGTGTAGAGGTGTAAGTAAGACGATCGATTGGCGAGAGACCACGCGTGCAGTGCTAGCGGGCTAAGAATAGTAGCGAAAGTTTCGGAAAGTTGGATATAAATAGCGATATTAAAGAAATCTGATTATTTTTTATAAAGACTAGTATCGGAGATATATTCACACGTTTGTAAAGTTTAAAATTTAGGTTTATGAACAAATGTGAAAGAAGAAAATCAAGGATTGGGGATCAATTCGACGGAGTTATCCCAGTAAGCTTTTGTGAAGGTTGACGCATGCGCGTGACAGTATGAGACAATTTGCTTCTATTAGGAGATGTATTAAATTGGAGGTGTACCTGTGGATTATAAGGCCTACCTTCAAACTCAGTGTATCTGCTTGACAGCATGGGAAAATTAAAAGAAAGACCTCAAAAAACAAATTGTGGACCTCTTTAAGCTGGTTCATCCTTGGGAGCAATTTCCAAACGCCTGAAGGTACCACGTTCAAAAACAATAGTATGCAAGTATAAACACCATGGGACCACACAGCCATCATATCGCTCAAGAAGGAGACACATTATGTCTCCTAGAGATTAATATAGTTTGTGGTGAAAAGTGCAAACCAATCAAGAAATGTCCTCTGGTCTGATGAAACAAAAATGTAACTGTTTGGCCACAATGACCATTATGTTTGGAGGAAAAAATGGTGTGGCTTGCAAGCCAAAGAACACCATCCCAACTGTGAAGCATGGGGGTGACAGCATCATGTTTGAGGGTGCTTTACTGCAGGAGAGACTGGTGTAGGAAGCCAGGAAGTTAAAGCTTGTTCGCAAGTGGGTCTTCCAAATGGACAATGACTCCAAGCATACCTCCAAAGTTTTGGCAAAATGGCTTAAAGACAACAAAGTCAAGGTATTGGAGAGGCCATCACAAAGCCCTAGAAAATGTGTGGGCAGAACTGAAAGAGTGTGTGCGAGTAATGAAGCCTACAAACCTGACTCAATTACACCAGTTCGGTCTGGATGAATGGGCTAAAATTCCAGCAATTTATTGTGAGAAGCTTGTGGAAGGCTTCCCAAAATGTTTGACCCAAGTTAAACCATTTAAAGGCAATGCTACAAAATACTAACAAAGTGGCCCACTGGGAATGTGATGAAAGGAATAAAAGCTGAAATAAATAATTCTCTCTACTATTATTCTGACATTTAACATTCGTCACTTAAAATAAAGTAGTGATCCTAACTGACCTAAGACATGGAATATTTTCTTTGAATACATATCAGGAATTGTGAAAAACTGAGTTTAAATGTATTTGGTTAAGGTGTATGTAAACTTCTGACTTCAAATGTACATGTTGTTGTATTACATTTAAAGTACCTGCATTTAATTACATCTATAGTTACACTGTTAACCTTATCCCTAACTCTAAACCTAAATCTAATCGCAACCCTTAACCTAACCCCATAATGCCTAACCCTACTCCTAAACCTACACTTAGAGTACCTGAATCTCTGTTGCAGCCAATGTGAATCTTGTGGGAATTTAGCAGAAAATCATGTATTTACACAAAAAAAATACTTGGTATTGTTTGTATCTTAATGTTATTACATTTAGAGTGGGACATGCAGTACAAACATAAGCCTAGTTTTATGTGAATGTTTTCCTCCATTGTGATGTACAGTCCCACTTTATATTAGCTGTCTTTAACTACTGTGTACTATAGCATTTAATACTATGTACTTTTTATGTACATACATGTTGTTGCATTGTACATACATTTAAAGTACCTGCATTTAATTTCATCAGTAGTTACACTGTTAACCTTACCCCTAAACCTAACCCTACCCCATCCCTTACCCTAACCGCTAACCGCTAACCCCTAACGCTACTCCTAAAGCTATACATACAGTACCTCTACCTCAGTAGACGTAAATGTGAATCTTGTTGGAATTTAGCAGAAAAAACGTGCAGTTACACCATAAATACTTGGCATTGTGTGTATTTTAATGTTGGTACATATTAGTGGGACCAGCAATACCAACTTAAGCATAGTTTCTGCCTTGTTCTGTTTGAGGGATTGAGAGACCACAATGCTATTTTAATAGCCTTAAAAAGCATCCTTAACATCCAACTTTCTTTTCATAATCTTATGAGAACTGATTATACATTTAAATTTATATCATGCTTCAAACATCCTTCATGAAACAAATTACATCAGTTCTGTTTGGGTTCTACAAGACCCCAAATAATATTCAGATAAGAAATAGTAAATAATGTAATGCATTTTCTAATGCTAAGATTCTCTGATTAGTTAGCATTTTGTAGGGGTACACTCCTAATTGTATATTTGGACAGAATGTTTTTTCTGGTGACATGTTGACCTCATACAGAAACAATGCTACTACAGTATACTGAATAACTTTTTTGTCACTTTTATCACATTTTTTAAAATTTAATGACACAACAGATGGGTAAATTTTAATCAAATCTGAGAGTTATCTTTGAAATTATAAAACATTTACATTAAAAATATTTAAAAGGAAATTAAAAGGTATATTTACAATTAGGGATGTCCCAATACCACTTTTCCACTTCCGATCCGATTCCGATATCAGAACTCCGATACCAGTGTTGTTTTTTTTTACATAATCATTTTATAATATCTTTACATTATTGTGTGGAAATAATTGGGTGTACTCTTTAATATGTAAAGAAACACAAACCTTTAACTACACATTATTTCAATATACATGTATAGCTTATTAAGAAACACTTTATTATTAACTAGTATACTGGATAATGTAGCAGCAAAATGAACAAGAATTCCAGTATAAGTCATCGTAGAAATTTTGGCAAAAACTTTTTTTAAATTTGTATCTGGAATTTTGTTCAATTTAGTTATAAGATATCAGCTCACTTTTCATTCACACAGTCACTTTTTGGAACCCATTCAACTTAAATGTTATTATCATTTGTAAACAAATGATAATAATAATAGTAATATATTATAATAGTAATATATCTCAATCATGCACATTTCCTCACTGCCGTCACAGCACTCCCTGAGTTCTGATTACGCGCACCTTCATATAATTAGTGGCCAATTAAAGACTGCAGAAATACCCTGCTTACACACACACACACACACACACACACACACACACACACACACACACACACACTTTGCCTGTTCTCATCGATAGTATCTCTGAGACTCCAGAACTTTCTAATATGTCATACATACCTGTGTCTTCATTATTGCCTGCAAGTATCATAAAATTGTTGTGAGTTTCTCTTTCATCGTGTTTATACACTGTCTGGATATTACTTACCTGCTGTTTGCCACTCTGCTCAACTGGATATACTCACAAGTTTTACATCACTGTTTCAATCTGTATCTGCCTCCGTGAGTCTCTCCATGACTGAATAAAAAGCGTGAGGGTTTAAAAGTTAAAATTCAGTTTAATTATCTTATTTAAATTCTGGTAAAATGCACCTCCTGTGCCGTTCTAAGTCCATATTATAAGTGAACCGAAATGCTGAGCATCTACATCTGAGATGTTGTTCGTTTGTAGCGCTCAAATATTGTGCACACGTGAAGGTTAAATATAGGCACGTGCGTGTGTGTGTGTGTGTGTGTGTACAGAGAAGCACCATTCACTAACGTGCTGGTGCTGCGTGTGCATTTTATGTTTACGTATTAAACATTCACAGAGCTATCACGCATCTTCAAGTGGCTTTAAATAATATGCACGAGTCATATGAACTGCTTTAATGGTTCTTATGTAATTTATTGAGCTTGACAGTAACAAACATGCTTAACACACAGAATCGGATTTGGGTCAGGCTCGTCGGACCGATACCCGATCCGTCTAAAAAAGTCAGTACCAGGTATTGGATCGGGACATCCCTATTTACAATGTATTTTTTGTTTATTTTACACATACTGTACACCATTGATGTCTTTAGGACTCTTTAGGCTGAATTTCAAAAGAATATGATGGATAATCATGGAAACAATGCCAAGGTTTGCCAGTAAATGGACAGATCTGTTCTGCATGCCATGTTTTGTGCAAACAGATCATCCGCAGCTCTTTTAATGCTTATCTCGCACCATTTTATGTGTTCTCCTGCCTGGCAGTTCACTGAATTTGATTACTAGGTTGAATAAAAGACAGTGCTGAGCACTCAAAGCCGTATGATTGCAAGGTTCACTTTGTTTTATATTACCCTTAAAATTGCAGCCATACCCAACACATTATCACTATGTTCAGGTTTGATTTGTGTGGTCTTTAGCCACATTGAAAGCCTAAACACTTTAGCAGCATCATAATAAACAAACACACGTATCTGTGTAGCAACCACAGACCTCCTTCACGAGTGCTTGCCATTCTTAAGAGTGCACTCTCAGCACTCATTTTGTGTCCTCACTATTCAGTGTGGGGAAAAAGGAATGTGTTGACAACGTGGATGTGTGCTATTCACACCAGTGTCTCGCTTAAATTACCTGAGTCACAGTGAAAGGTTGCTGTTATCAAGTGTGGTTTTGTGTGGGAGACATTTCTTGCGTCTTCAACAAGCTCCACGTTGCAATTCCCAACACTCAGACATGTGTAGAATTTGTGAGGCTTTTTTGTATTATACGTATGAATGACACTTTGATGTCCAACCTGTTTTTTGTCTCCATTTTAATTTCTCCCCTCTCAACATACATTGAAGTCATTGAAATATCTGCCATTTTATATATATAAAACACACACACACACACACACACACATATTTGAAGTCAGAAGTTTACAGAGACTTAGGTTGAAGTTATTAAAACAAATTTTTTAACCACTCCACAGATTTTATTTTAGCAAACTATAGTTTTGGCAAGTCATTTAGGACATCTACTTTGTGCTTGACATGAGTAATTTTTCCAACAATTGTTTACATACAGATTGTTTCACTTTTAATATACTATATCACAATTCCAGTGGGTCAGACTTTTACATACACCAAGTTAACTGTGCCTTTAAGCAGCTTGGAAATTTACAGAAAAGGTTGGCAAGCCTTTAGGCAATTAGCCAATTGATAGGTGTACTGAATTGTATTTTTGAATTGAATAGGTGTAGGCCTACCTGTGAATGTATTTTAAGGCCTACCTTCAAACTCAGTGCCTCTTTGCTTGACATCATGGGAAAATCAAAAGAAATCAGCCAAGACCTCAGAAAACTAATTGTGGACCTCCAAAAGTCTGGTTCATCCTTGGGAGCAATTTCCAAATGCCTGAAGGTACCACATTCATCTGTACAAACAATAGTAAAACAATAGTTTAAACACCATGGGACCACGCAGACATTATACCACTCAGGAAGGAGATGCATCCCCTAGAGATTAACATAGTTTGGTGTGAAAAGTGCAAATCAATCCCAGAACAACAGCAAAGGACCTTGTGAAGATGCTGGAGGAAACAGGTCGACAAGTTTCTATATATACAGTAAAACATGTCCTATAATCGATATAGCCGCACATGGGGATGGCGATGCAATTGTGCATGGGGACAAAGATCTTACTTTGTGGAGACATTTCGTATGGTCTGATGAAACAAAAATTTAACTGTTAGGCCATAATGACCATTATGTTTGGAGGAAAAAGGATGAGGCTTGCAACTGAAGAACACCATCCCAACCGTGAAGCATGGGGGTGTGACGAGGCAGACGAGGATCTAAACGCAGCTTTTAAATTAAAAAAAAAGTTAAACAAAGTTACTCGGAATAAAATTCAACAAAACATAGGGAACGAGGCACAGAGCATGACAACACAAGTGAAGACTGACAAAGCAACCAGGGGAAACAAGGGCTTAAATACAGAAGGGCAAACAAGGGTAAGGAACAGGGAACTAAAAAAGAATTTCAAAACAAAATCTAAGCTCAAAAACGTTACAGAGTCAATTTAATGTGAGGGGAAGGGAGAAACATGTAGTACAAGGGGCAAGGGGAGCAAAGGAACAAAGCAAAGACAGGGAGGCTTGAGACGAATGTGGAGCCGGAGGGATGGAGAGCAAGGGCGACACTGCAGACTTGGAGGACCAAGCTAGAGCCAGAGGTTCAGAGGGCTGAGGTGGAGCTGAGAGCTCAAAAGACTGAGGCAGATTCTGTGGGATTGAGGACCATGGTGGAGCCGGAGACCAAAGAGGCCAGAGCAGATCAGGCAGATGGCAAGGAGACCAAAGCAGATCAGGCGGACGGCCAGGAGACCAAGGAGACCAGAGCAGGTCAGGCGGACGGCCAGGAGACCAAGGAGACCAGAGCACGTCAGGCTGATGGCCAGGAAACCAAGGAGACCAGAGCACATCAGGCAGATGGCCAGGAAACCAGAGCAGGTCAGGCAGATGGCCAGGAGACCAGAACAGGTCAGACAGATGGCCAGGAGACCAAGGAGACCCAAGCAGGTTAGACGGACAGCCAAGAGACCAAGGAGACTAGAGCAGATCAGGCAGACAGCCATGAGACCAAGAAGACTAAAGTAGATCCAGTGGATGGCCAGGAGACCAAGGAGATGACTTCAGGGTGGGGACTGGGTCAGGAGTCCTGGTAGGCGGCCACAGGGCTGACACAGGGTCAGGAGGCTTGATAGATGGCGCAGGGCTGGAGGAGGAGTCTCTGGGGGAGCGAGCAGAGGCACTGGAGGAAGATTTCTGGAGGAGTGGACAGAGTCGTGGAAGACTCCGTGGGCGGAGCTGTGGAAGACTCAGAGGGCGTAGAGGAGAGAGGCTTGATGAAGGCAGGCAGAGCCTGGAGAGGCTTGAGGCGTGGAGCCATAGAAGGCAGAGCTGTGGGAGGCTCAAGGGGTGAAACCATGCAAGGCGGAGCCATGGGAGGCTTGAGGGGCAAAGCCGTTGAAGGCAGAACCATGGGAGGCTAAGAGTCCTGGATGTCTGGGAATGACCTCCGTGGTTGTGAGCAGGGGCAGAGACTTGGGAATGACCTCTGCGGTCCTGAGCCATGGAAGGCTTGGAGCAAGGAGCCGTGGGCAGAGACTTGGGATGAGTTCTGGATAACTGGGAATGACCGCTGTGGTCCTGAACAATGGCAGAGACATGGAAATGACCTCCATGCTCGTGAACACTGGTAGAGACTCTGGAATGGACCACGTGGTCGAAGTTTCCTATTCTCAGGCTGAGAATAGGAAACAACCTCCGTGGTTGGACTGGGGAACGACCTCCATGGTCATAAGCATGGGCAGAGGCTGGTGAACGACCTCATGGGCAGAGACTCTGGAATGACCTCTGTTTTCATGAACATGTGCAGAAACTGGGGAACGACCTCCCTGGTCATATGCACATGCAGAGACTTGGGAACGACCTCTGTGGTTGTGAGCACTGGCAGCGACTGGGGAATGACCTCCATGGTCCTGAGCACTGGCAATGTCTGGAGATCGACCTCCGTGGTCGTGAGCACTGGCAGCAACTGGGAAGAAGATGCCCTTTTCCTTCTCCTTTTCTGGACAGCTGGGAGCATAGTCATTGGACCAGACAAGGTCACAGGTGTATGCGCTGGCTCGTTGGCCGTGGTAGGTGAGGGCGCTGGCTCGTTGGCCGTGGCAGGCATGGGCACTGGCTCTTTGGCTGTGGAATGCTTGAAGCAAGGAGCCGTGGAAGGCTTGTACGAGGGACCAGAAGATGCAGGTTTTGGCCTGGGGTTCCCGCCATAATCCACCGTGTAAGTGGTGTAAGCTGTGTAAATCAACTGGGTGTCCAGTGAGGATAAGCCGGAGGCATCAGTTCCTTCAGTGCACTATTCAGACTGGTCGAAAACCACCAGAGAGTGGTCTGGATAATGCACACAATTTGCTAGCTCTAAAAACTCATGGACGTGATCCTCAACTGGACTGTCTCCTTGCTTCTGAAGCAGAATTATGTCAGCCGCTAGATCCATTTTTGTTCAGTTTTTCTGTGATGAGGCAGGTGAGGGGTGAGGAATGAGGATCTAAACACAGCTTTTAATGAAACAAAAGATAAACAAAGTTACTCAGAATAAAACAAAACAGGGAACCAGGCACAGAACATGACAACACATGTAAAGACTGACAAAGAAACCAGGGGAAGCAAAGGCTTAAATACACAAGGGCAAACAAGGGAATGAGGAACACCTGGGGAAAACAACCAGGTGAAACCAATCATGAAAAGAAACTACAAGGAACTACAAAACTAATAGGAAAGAAATGGGGAACTAAACAAGAATTTCAAAACAAATGTCTAAGCTCAAAAACAGGGAATACGTTACAGAGGGTGGCAGCATATGTTGTGGGGGTGCTTTGCTGCAGGAGGGACTGGTGCACTTCACAAAATAGATGGCATCATGAAGAAGGAAAATTATGTGGATACATTAAAGCAACATCTCAAGACTTCAGCTCGGTCGCAAATGGGTCTTCCAAATGGACAATTACCCCAAATATACCTCCACGATTGTGGCAAAATGGCTTAAGGACAACAAATTCAAGGTATTGGAGTGGCCATCACAAAGCCCTGACCTCAATCTGAATATTTGTGAGCAGAACTGAAAGAGTGTGTGCGAGTAAGGAGGCCTACAAACCTGACTCAATTACACCAGTTCTTTCTGGAGGAATGGGCCAAAATTCCAGCAACTTATTGTGAGAAGCTTGTGGAAGGCTTCCCAAAACATTTGACCCAATTTAAACAATTTAAAGGCAGTGCTACAAAATACTAACAAAGTGTATGTAAACTTCTGACCCACTGGGAATGTGATGAGAGAAATAGAAGCTGAAATAAATTATTCTCTCTGCTATTATTCTTACATTTCACATTCTTAAATCAAAGTAGTGATCCTAACTGACCTAAGACAGGGAATGTTTTCTACGATTAAATGTCAGGAATTGTGAAAAACCTTTCTGACCCACTGGGAATGTGATGAAAGAAATAAAAGCTGACATGAATAATTATTTCTACTCTTATTCTGACATTTCACATTCTTAAAATAAAGTAGTGATCCTAACTGACCTAAGACAGGGAAAGTTTTCTATGATTAAATGTCAGGAATTGTGATAAACTGAGTGTAAATGTATTTGGCTAAGGTATTACTTCTGGCTGTTTTTAGTATTTCTGTAACTGCTGATCTCCTGGGATTTTCACGCAAAACAACTGTCTCTACAATTTACTCTGAATGGTGCCAAAAAAACAAAAACATCCAGTGAGTGGCAGTTCTGTGGAAAAAGGATGGAAATGCCTTGTTGATGAGAGAGATCAACAGTGAATGGCCAGACTGGTTTGAACTGACAAAGTCTACGGTGACTCAGAAAATCACTCTGTACAATTGTGGTGAGAAGAATATAATCTCAAAATGCTATTCTGAGATGCGTGCTGGCGCTGTTCTGGCGGCACGGGGGGAACCTACACAATATTAGGCAGATGGTTTAAATTTTGTGGCTGATTGGTGTATATATATATTAGTGTGTACTGTGCATATATACATACATACAGTATACATTTATTTCATGGGGTTTGAGTTGGTTAAATTTTTTATCCAAATTCAGTGCAAACTTATTGATTATTCTGGATATCTGCATGAAAGTATCTGCACACATACTTAACACACAATTTATGCTTACACGGATTATTAATGAGACTCAGTATTCTTTCATATTTGCCATTTTCTGTTAATACTTTTTTTTAGCATAAGGAGAATAATTGGTGTAATTGATTATTTAATCTTCCAGAAGTAATGCAATTGGGCAAATGTAGTTTAACTTTTTTTGACTGGGCATTCTTGTTTATTTATCCTAGGCTTAATGAAAATTTTCTCTATCCCTCTATAAATTCTGTTTCCACAAAGGCTAGCAAACCAGAAAGAACTAGTTCTTGGTTCAATCCAAGTTTATATAAGTACTTGACAGCATGTGCTGGGTGAGTAGGCTAATATATTGTGCCTTGTTTTTCTTCTTCTTAAGCGGCATAATGGCGAAGTGTCGTCAGGTGCTTCTGTCAAGCACTTGGGTCGCAATCGCTTTGCAGTGTCCTTTCAGCTAGAGGACGTCCAGAAGCCAGAGCAGGACCTGTACCGCTGCGTCACACAATCCTCCAGAGGCTCCGGCGTCTCCAACTTCGCTGAACTCATTGTCAAAGGTAAACAGATTTATTTCTGTCTTTGTTGTGTGCGTCTGTGTGTGTTCATTTTGGTGCCCATAATGTGCACATCACAACAAAATGTGATTCTGCTGAAATAAATGTCATTTTCATCTATCATTGTATGATGTGTATTGTTATAGTCCTGTGTTCTCTCACATAATGATATACCTTTCATTTGCTATTTTTTTGTTATTTTTATAGTCATTTTTAAGTACTTTTTTTGTATAAATTATGGATGAATTTGCATGTTCTTTGTGCTTATGCCTCCTATTGGCTGGAGTTTGTTTATTGATTATTTTCTGTTGTGTAATTCTGTCTCACAAAATTTGTATAGAAGCACTGGACTTGAGCAATCCGATGGCAAATTTGTCACAGGGGCTCTCGTATGTGTAGATGGACTGTTTGAGTTTAGAGGGATGGATGCTGTTTGGCGCTGTCGTGTGCAGGGATTATGAGCATTTTTTCTTTTTCTGTAGAACAGGGTATGATTGTTGCACTAATGTTGGAATGTCGTCACTATAATTAAATTTTTGACACACAATCTATTTTTTCTAATATGTCAAAATGTCAAATGTTAATATGAGTGGATTGTCTCTCCACGTGGAATATGAATTGGTTGGGGCACCCCATAAAAAGAGGGAAGGTTATTTATTTATGAAATATGATTTTGTGTTACTTCAAGAAACGTGTCTTTCCCTGCAGGAAGCTCAAATTTGGGAAGATATGGCTAGGACATGTTTTCTGTAGTGCTGGCTCAAATTAAGAGCAGGGGAGTCATTACATTGATAAGTAAGCATCTACAATTCAAATGTTTCTGTAATGAATGTTTGCTGAGATGAGACAGATGTAGGATCTATGTGCAGTCTTTAATAAAAATGATTACACTCAAATAACAAACGTAAACTCAAAACAACAACCAACAAGAACTGACAAAGGGTGGTGGGTCAGGAGGTCTGGGAGGCAGCCTCAAGGCTGGGATAGAATCGGGAGGCCTGGGAGGTGGCCACAGGGCCGGGACTGGGTAAGGAGGCCTTGGAGGCGGCTACAGGGCCGGGACTGGGTAAGGAGGCCTGGGAGGCGGCCACAGGGCCGGGACTGGGTCAGGAGACGTGGAAGTTGGCCACAGGACTTGGACTGGGTCAGGAGGCCTGGGAGGCGGCCACAGGTCCGGGACTGGGTCAGGAGGCCTGGAAATCGGCCACAGGGCTTGGACTGGGTCAGGAGGCCTGGGAAGTAGACATAATGTGGCGACAGGGTCAGGAGGTCTGGAGGCATCCTCAGGG
Organism: Moxostoma hubbsi; assembly: GCA_032164185.1. NCBI lineage: Eukaryota > Metazoa > Chordata > Actinopteri > Cypriniformes > Catostomidae > Moxostoma > Moxostoma hubbsi. The sequence goes on along the minus strand of JAVLUX010000015.1, from coordinate 31,802,333 downwards.
CACGGATAGAATCGGGTGGCCTGGTAGGCGGCCGCAGAGCAGGGTCAGGGTCAGGAGGCCTTGGAGGCGGACACAGGGCCGGGACTGGGTCAGGAGGCCTGGGAGGCGGCAACAGAGCAGGGACAGGATCAGGAGGCCTGGGAGGCGGACACAGGGCCAGGACTGGATCAGGAGTCCTGGTAAGGCGGCCACAGAGCAGGGACAGGGTCAGGAGGCCTGGGAGGCAGTCAGTGAGCGAGAAAAGGGTCAGAAGGCTTGGAGCAAGGAGCCATGGAAGTCTTGGAGCAAGGAGTCATGGATGCAGGTTTTGGCCCAGGGTTCCTGCCATAATCCACTGTGAAAGGTTCCAGAATCTTCTCGACATATTCACCAAGCGTTCAGTGAGGATAAACCGGAGGCATCAGTTCATTCAGTGCACTATTCAGACCTGTCCGTAAGAAACCCACCAGAGAGTGGTCTGGATAGTATACTAAATTCGTTAGTTCTAAGAACTCACGGGCGTGATCCTCAACTGGACGGTCCCCTTGCTTGAGAAGCAGAATACGGACAGCCGCTATATCCATGTTGGGTCAGTTCTTCTGTAACGAATGGTTGCTGAAATGAGACAGGAGACAAAGGATCTATGTGCAGTCTTTACATTTTTTTTATTTTTATAAATGATGACAGTCAAACAACAAATGGGAACTCAAAAAAATAACAAACTAGAACTGACAATTAAATGTAAAAACTAAAGGGTATTTATACAAACAAGAGCTAATGAGGGAATGGAAAACAGGTGAGAACAATGAGGAACATATGACAGAGATGAGGGCAGTGCATACTGGGTAACGTAGTCTGGGGGAAACACTTCAAAATAAGAGTTCTAGGAAACACTAGGGAGACAGTCTGTGACCGTCTCAAAAATAATAATAATAAATTAGGAAGAGTCATTATTGTTTTAGCAAAAATTCAGGGGCAAAGTTTGATTTTGGCTAATATTTACGCACCTAACACTGATGATCACGGCTTTTTTATAGATCTTGAAGGGATGCTGCAAGCTGCTGGCACCTCTCAAGATATAATATTGGGATGAGACTTTAATCTTTTGATGGACTCAGTCCATGATCATAGTGAAGCGAAAGTGTGTAAGCCACTTAGAGCAACATTGATGCTTCACAGGATGTGTAAAAATCTTGGTCTTGCAGATATTTGGCGACTTTTGAACCCATATGGTAGGGACTTTAAATTTTTTTAATCAGTCCATAAGATTTATTCTAGAATAGATAATTTTTTAAACATCTAAGTTCCTTGTTTCATCTGTTGTTGATTGCTCATTGGAAACATCTTTGTCTCAGATCACACCCTGGTGAGTTTAGAGATGTTGCCACATACAGAGAAAAATAAATCATATAGTTGGCGCTTTAATGTATCCCTTTTGCAAAATCCTGAATTCCAACAAATGTTAAAGGCTGAAATCAATGTTTATATGGAGGCCATCTGGTTCTCAGTATCCTCTGTGGGCATGGGTTGGGAGACACTTAAGGCAGTTCTTAGGGGTCGGATCGTAAATGTATGCCTCATTTACCAAAAAATCTTCGAAGCACGAGAACTCTTTGAACTGGAAAGGAATATTAAAGGTGCCGAGGCAGAGCTGAAGTGCCATATGTCATCCAATGACCTCAAAGAATTGACCAGATTGAAATACAGATATAATTGAGATAGAATACTATTTTGTTGTGGAAGGTGGAGTTTTGGGTATTTAGAGCAAGACATACTTCGAGTCTGAGATTAGGCAGGGAAGCTTTTGGCTAGATATATAAAGCAGATTGAGTCTTTTTCTACCATTCTCTCAGTGAAATCTGCTGGTGGTGAAATATTTACCTCGGCCACTGGTATTAATAATGCTTTTAAAGAATTATATCTTGATCTCTATAGTTCCAGGTATTCGTCTACTGATGAAGATATTAGAAACTTTGTGGAACCATTAGATCTCCCTAAACTAACGACTGAACAAAACAAATCTCTTGATTCTAAGAAAAACTTGGAGGAGCTTGGCAAGGTAATTAAGGCCTTGCCTCTAGGCAAGACTCCTGGGCCAGATGGCTTTGCCGCAGAATTTTTTAGATCTCATGCTACAGAACTGGTTCAACTTTTACTAGAAGTTTATACGGAATTATTAAAGAATGGAAAGCTTCAGTCAACCATGACACAAGCCCATATCAATCTGATTCTTAAAAAAGACAAAGACCCAAGCGAGTGTAAGAGTTACCATCCAATTTCCCTGATCCAGCTAGATGTAAAAATATTGTCAAAAATGTTGGCTAGCCAATTAAGTAAAGCTATAACATCTTTTATACATATAGATCAGGTGGGATTTATTCAGGGCCACAGCTATACTGATCACACCAGGCATCTCATCAATATCATGTGGTAAATGGCGAATGATCCGACTCCGGTCGCTGCCATCTCACTTGTGAGTGGGGTTACTACACCCCCCCCCCCACCCCCCTCAAAGAGGCAGACACTCTGGGAGTGGTAATAACTGCTTTTGGAAAAGGTCATGAGGCATCAGTGTATTCCTCCCTACTAATTCAGAGTCTGGGTGGACGAAGCTTTAACTTCTATTAAGAAAGCTTTTGCTTTACGCAAATTATATTTTATTATTCATCTCTGATCCCACTAGATCTATGCTTTGCCTCCACAGAATTATTAATTCCTTTTGTAAATTCTCAGGACACAGTCATTTGGTCTAAATCCGAAGCTTTGTCTCTGGCATTGTACTGGCCAGTAACATCTTTTCAGCCGGGTGCCTTCCAGTGACCCAAACATGGCATTAAATGTTTAAGCATTTTATTCTCAGCAAATTTGTGTGATTTAGTTAGAGTTAATTTTGTACCCTAAATAAAAAGGTTTTCGAGCGATGTGGGCAGGTGGGCTTCATTACATTCATATATGATTGGGTAGGTTAATGTTATTCAAATGAATTGTATTACAAAATGTAACTACTTGGTACAGTCTCTCCCTGTAAATGTCCCCCTCTCTCATTTCAAGAAATTTGATAGCATAGTGAAGTCCTTCATAACTGAACTGTTCCAAAACTGAGCTCATACTCATTGGTACATTGGCTGCTACACATAAAGTTGACCTAAATCTCAAATTGATGGTTGACAACAGCCTTGTGCCTCTCTCCTCCCAAGTGCGGAACCTGGGTTACCTCCCCCCTAAAGAGGCAGACACTCTGGGAGTGGTAATAACTGCTTTTGGAAAAGGTCATGAGGCATCAGTGTATTCCTCCCTACTAATTCAGAGTCTGGGGGGACGGAGCTTTAACTTCTATTAAGAAATTATGGGGAAAAGATTTTAACTTGGTATTGGAGGAGGGAGTGTGGGCTAGGATTCTAAAAAAGTCTATATCTAGAAATGCAAGTGTGCACCTTATGCAATTCAGGATTGTACATTGATTCTATTAGATTGTATAGGCTTAGATTTAAAGACATACCCACCTGCTGGCGATGCCAATTGGAGGATGGAAACATGTCCCATGTTTTTTGGTGGTGTGCTGAGATCCAGGAATTTTGGTTGAAGTTTCAGAGTTTTGTGTGTGACGTGTTGGGCACTTGGGTTTTGGGTGATGGTGCGGTGATATAGGAGATAAATAAATAAAAAATTAGGTCCTGACTAGTGTTATGATAGGCAGGCAGATTGTTTTTAGGGGGTGAAAGTCGGCTGGACCACCTTCAGTTCAGGCTGGGGATCTGGGATACATTTGATGGGAAATGGGGCAGTTATTTGACGTTTTTGGGGGACTCTTGGGGAGGGACTGTGGAGACAGAGGCGTAGTTTTAGATGTGTATGCTTTTCTCTGTGTTTTTGTACTTTTGTGAAACCACAGGGTTGTTCATTGGGGGTCGGGTGGGGTAGTAGTGGGAGGTAATATTTATTCATTGTATATATATATATGTTTTGTTTTTCTTTGTCATTTCTATGAATCAACAAAAAATTTTATCTTAAAAATAGATCTTTTGTATATATAACAGAATATATTTTGATATTGGTGGGGGGGTGGCTATACACTATATTTCCTTAGTTGTCTGACTTTAGCAGATATATTTGACCAAAGCAAACCTCACTATTTATCATTTCAACCATAGAACTTGACAATGGCAGCTTGCTGTGTTCATGTGTATACCCAGGTCAGATTGATGTCCCCTAAGCCAAAGTAGAAGTCAGGAGTGAAATGAGAATACGGATGCATGGAGCCGTGTGGTTTATTCAGGATCATCCTCAAGGCATACTGATAGAGTTTGTGAGACAGCATTGTGCTGATTTCATTGATAGATGTAGCAGCACAGATTAAGACAAGTTTAGAAACAGGGCTTTACTGTATGCCACAATGTGATTTAAAAGTACTGCATTATAAAACCTTCAGGCTTTTTCCCATAAATTTTGTGGTAAAAAAAAAAAAAAAATGAAATGAAAAATCACAGGTAATTCTCTCTAAGACATAGAAACTTCTGTTTACACCCTCAGTATGTTCACTGGTCAAACCCTGGTTATGCACTCACTCCGTGCACTCATAAACCCCATTCAAATGATAGAATAAAATTCTTCCTAATGAAAAACAGTAAAATCCCTCTCAATCTGCAGACATAGACCCCAAGACTCACCTCCTTCTAGAATATATCTGTTTGTATAGGTAGTGCAAAAAAAAACATCATACATGGTCACCAGTGCATGTTGCTTTAGACGCTGGGGCAGAGGATGCTGGTGTTCACACAAATTGTCTTTACTGCCTCAGCCAGCAAGATTTCCTTGTTCAACCAGCATCACAAAAAAAAAAAAAACCTTGCTGGTCCAGCTTTGCCTGCTGTGAACATCGTGTCTGTGCTGGTCCACCAGCTAGACCTACATTAAACCATCATAAACCAGGCTGAACCAGCATGGGAATTAAGGGGATAGTTCACCCCAAAATTAAATTCTCTCATTTACTCAGTCATACCATCCTAGATGTGTCTGACTTTCTTTCTTCTGCTGAACACAAATTCCTTTCTAGAAGAATATATCTGCTCTGTAGGTCCATTCAATCCAAGTAAATGGTGATCAGAAATTTAAATGCTTCAAAAATAACATACATGCTGCATAAAAGTAATCCACATGACTCCAGCAGTTTAATCCAAATCTTCTAAAGTGATTTGATAGGTGTGGGTGAGAAATGTTAAGCATTGTTACTATAAATTCTCCTCCCTGCCCATTTGATGGCAATATGTTCCTGGAATGTGAGTCACCAAAACAATAGAAGAAAAATGTGAAAGTGAAAGTGGAGATTTAACGTAAAAAAATAGTTAAGAATGTATCGGTTTCTCAGCCATAACGATCAAATCACTTATGAAGATGTGGATTTAACTACTGGAGTCGTATGGATTACTTTTATGCTAAATTTATGTGCTTTTTGGCTTTTAGGATCTTCAAAGTTCTGGTCCCCATTCACTTGCATTGTGTCTTTGTGTTTGTGTGCTGTAGAAGAAAGAAAATTCACATCTGGAATGTTAGTAAATGATGAGAGAATTTAGAATTGTTGGGTGAACTATCCCTTTAAGGTTGAGTTAAGTTGATGATTTTAGCATTTGTTTTACCAGATCATTTTCTGAATTGCTGTCTTAGAATGGAAATCTGGCACATGAAACTAAAGCACGTTTTGTTATAAGCAAACTCTAAATAAGAATGTCTGCTTAATGCATTAAATGTAAGTGTTCAGAGGCAAAAAAAAATGTCATTAAATTGATGACTCTTTATTTCTTTATTTTTATACTTTATTTCTTTGGACTGACTATTGAAATGTTCAGGAAACCACTGGTACACTAGTGACAATTTTCACACTGCCTTATTACATAGTTATAAATGAATTGTTAATATATATATTTTTATTATTATTTTACCAGAGCTGGAGTCATGTTCTATTTTGCATATCACAGTATGATGTAATCGGAATCCCACCCTACTGTGGGAAAAAAATGAACTAGTCTAAGTTGGTTTGCGGGTCTTGGATTGCTTGGATTTAAGATTGTATATCTGTTGACCCAACCTGGCCAAGGTGATCTTGCTGGCATACCAGCTTAGGCTGGTTTAAATAGCTTTTTCTCCATTTATGTTATGAGTCTTATGGTGCTTTAAAGCCATTTTAGAATATAACTGCATTCCCACTGCAGCATGTTATTGACCCTGCTATCTGATGGCTCTTACTTCAACAGGAGGTCCTATTTAAAATGCATTACCGCACCACAGTTAAGCATGGCAGATTGGCCCCATTGGTTGAGTCCATTAAGCTATAGGCCTACATGTTAGCAAACGAGCCATACTGTTGGTGCAACCTCATTTCGTTTACCTTAGAATCCCCTTCTCCTTCACTCTGATCTTTTTCTTGTCTCTTCCAAACTGCCCTCCCACGCTTGGCCCTGCTAACAAGAGGCTAATCAGTCCTTTAATTAGCTTGATCAACTCATTTCACAACTCAGTGTTCCTCAATGGGCCCATAGATTACATAGTAACCGGGCTAATGCAAAGGAGCCAGAGGGCTAATGAGAATTGTTCCTATTCACTCAGTGGGGTTCAGGATTTATTTTTGTATTTTTTTCTCAGTAACTTTGAACTCTACTTTGGTGAAAGAAGCTTTCTCAGGGTGAAATTAAAATGATAAAACAATGAAAATTCGTTTAAAAATTATATATGCACCCTTATTTAGTTCCAAACCTGTATTCTTTTTTTATTTTCAGTTGGTGGAATTTTCTTATTTGGGTGAACTATTCGTTGACCAACATTGAATCAAGGGATTTTCACAAAGGGAAGGTTGGAGATTTTTACTGAAATCTTCCTCTTTTCACATATGAAAGTTGAGTCTACAGAGTTTATATTATTCCCTGAGCCTCTTCCTGACAGACAAGATGAGCTTTATTACTCCTGCCTTCTCATATCTCTCCCACAAGAGGTTTTCTGTCCCTGGCTGGATATTTGCCATCTGCAGCTGGTCCTGAGAGGGAGAGCTTGCAGACATAGCACACCCAGAGATTAATCATGGGAAAGTCAGTGCTAGACTCTCTTCTTTCATTGCAGCCTCACTTCTAACTTTCCAAATCGATTTCTTGCATTAATTTCTTTATAGCTCAAGACACTTTGAAGTTCTAGTCATGGTTTAGACTTGAAAGGGATAGTTCAGCTTACAATGGAAAAAATATTGTCATCATTTACTCACCCCCATGTTGTTCCAATCCAGTATTATTTTCCTTCGTCCATGAAACACAAAGGTAGAACATTTAAATACGGTTAATGGTTTCCTCACAATTTCACTGAAATGGCAACCTGAGCTATTAAGCTTCAAAAAGGATCCAGAAGCACCATACAAATGTATTAAAGTGGTAGATTCTTTAAACTAATTGTTCTTTTGGATATTTTCACTGAATTACTTTGTCTAGTTCACAAAATCGGTCTATCCAATTTGTTCATGACACTAACATCACTACTAAGCAAGGGCATATGTCACTTATGGGTCTGTTCCTCATACCAACCACATAACTTCAGAAGACTTGGAATTTAGTGCCATATTGACCACTTTTATGATACTTTAAATGAGCTTTTGCATAGTCAAGTCAAGTCATTTTTATTTGTATAGCACCTATCACATTGTTTCAAAGCAGCTTTACAGAAGATCAGATATTAACAGAAGATAAAACTGTAATGTCTATAATGTCTATGCGTCATCATTGTAGTTTGATAAAATATGATTGTGAATTGTGGTTAAAAATAAGTAATTAAATAATAATTGTATTTATAACCCCAGTGAGCAAGCCGAAGGCAACTGTGGCAAGGAACACAAAACTCCATAAGATGTTGGTTAATGGTGAAACATAACATTGGGAGAAACCAGACTCACCTTGGGGGCCAGTTCCCCTCTGGCTAACATCATGAATTTAATGCCAATATTACTTATGTATAGTGCAAGTCATGGTTTAAAATTATTGAACTAAGTAAGTGTTAAGGGACTGTGTTTAAACAAAGATGTTTGATGAACTGTGAGGTTAATGTCTAATGTCTTTGAAGACCATCCTATATTAACTGCAGAAGTTCACATAGATGCAATTGTCCTTGTTTATTGGCTGATGAAGGGTTTTGTTGGCAATTAATTGATAGATATGTATTCCATTACAAGAGTGTAGTCCATCATTAGACCAAGGTGATGCAGGCAGAGATCAGTGAGGTACATCGCAGTTCATCCTGGCCGGAAATGTGGGTGAGGCCTATCCTAAGTCCAAGGTTCAGGCAATGGCAAATGAAGTATCCCATGTCTTATGGTTGGAGTTGGCATCAGTTCATCCTCTGAAGTCCATCGTAATAGACTGAAGTGATGTTTGACACGTAGCAGTGGAGTCCAACACGAAGTAGGAATGGAGCTGGATCCAGCCGGTTCTGGTGACTTCAGGATAGGAGTCCCAAGGTTGAGACAGGGAAACAAATAAAATAATATTAGCATAGATGCCATTCAATTTATTGCAGAGTTATAGATCATGATCACTGTTTCTGGTTCCAGCAGACCCAACTAAAGCAGCCTAATTGTGAGTTGTAGTATAAATTAGGTATATGCCTGTCTAAATAGATGAGTCTTTAGTCAATCACTCAATCATTGTTAGGGAGACTATTCCATAGTTTAGGAGCCAAATATGAAAATGATCTACCTCCTTTTGTGGATTTTGATATTCTAGGAACTATTAACAGGCCAGAAATTTGCGATCGTAATGAACATGATGGAATATAGCATGGTAGAAGGTCACTTAAGTACTGCGGAGCTTGACCATTCAAAGCTTTGTATGAAAATAACAGAATATTTAAATTAAAATGAAATTTAACCGGTAGCCAATGTAACGATGATAAAATGGGGCTAATATGATATTATTTCTTGGTTCTCGTCAGCACTCTGGCTGCTTTATTTTGAACCAATTGAAATGTAATTATTGATCTTGCTGGACATCCTCCCAGTAATGCATTACAATTATAATCTAGTCTTGAGGTCATGAATGCATTAATTCATTTTTCGGCATTAACAACAGAGAACATGTGTCATAATTTAGCAATATTTCTTAGGTGGAAGAATGCTGTACTACAAACACTGGTAATTTGAGTTTCAAAGGACAGATTGGTATAAAATATATCACCTAAGTTCTTCATTGTTGAAGATGATGTAATAGTAGATCCATCGAGAGTCAAATAATTTTTTAGCAGCTTATTTTTAGAGGTTTTTGGTCCAATAATTAGTACCTCTGTTTTGTTGGAGTTGAGTAGAAGGAAATTTCTGGCCGTCCAATCTTTCATTTCATTGATACTCTCATCAAGATTTGAAGAAAAACAAAGTTGGGTATCTTCGGCATAACAGTGGAAACATATTCCACGACTCCTAATAATATCTCCCAGGGGAAGCATATACAAGGAGAAAAGCAGCGGCCCTAAAACTGATCCCTGTGGCACTGCATACTTTACTTTGTTTGGTTTGACAATTCCTCATTTACATAGTCAAAGTGGTAGCGGTGGCTGCTAAATAGGACCTAAACCATGCTAATGCTACTCCACAAATGCCAACATCATTTTCTTGCCTATTCAAGAGTATGTTGTGATCTATCGCATTTTGATACAGCATGAAACTATATCTGCAGGTCTTCCACAATCTACAGGCATGCACATCTGTTGGTTTACTTACAGCTCTCTGGTTGGAAGTTGAAAGAGCTGTCTAATCCAGGGTTAATGTTTTGTCCAGTTTGGTATTTTAACCTGTGAACTTTGGGTTTCGTTTTACCATTCTGAACTGTGGATGTTCTCACGGTTTATTCAGAGGATTTAAAGGGGCACCCTGTGTCAACTGTTACTATACCAGATAAGCTTTACAAAATTGGGTGAAGATTAGTCAGATTCAGTTTATAACATTATTCATATTTGTGTTTTTTAGTTTTTACTCAAGGGAGTTGCTTGAAAATATTTTTTTTTCATGCTCTATACCTGTATCTAATGGTATTTTTGGGGTATTAAGGGTTTATACTTTATACTTATACTTATTTTATACTTAACAACTAATTTGATCACTTTTACCGTAATCTCCACATGGACTCACTATTCCAAAACTATTGAGCTGCCTACATAGGCAGCATCCTAACCATCATGGATGCTCTGTGGGAGCCTCAACTCACAATTAAAAGGATAGTTCATCCAAAAATGAACATTCTCTCATCATTTACTCATCCTCATATCATCCCAGAGGTGTATGACTTTCTTTCTTCAGACGAACACAAAGTAATTAGCTATATAATTATAAAAAAAAATTATATAAATGAGGCATAAAAGTAATCCATATGACTCGAGTAGTTAAATCCATTGTAAAGGGATTAATGCAAAGGAGGAGGCAAGAACCGGCTTAACAATGTAAATCCTATTTTAATAAGCAACAAATAAAAAGACAAATACACAAAGGTGTCGGACAGCTGTCCATAAATATCTCTCTCTCTCTCTCTCTCTCTCTTTCACACTGCAGCTTCCAGTCAGCCTTTATCCCTCACTGAGGCTTGATTAGCCTGATTAGGGGCCGTGTGTGTGGAATCACGACCCGGCCCTGCCCTCCGCCCTGTCACATCCATATCTTCTGAAGCAATATGATATGTGTGGGAGAGAAGAAGATCAATATTTAAGACATTTTTTACTATCAGTCTCCACCTTGACCTTGAAAAGTCACTTCAACACCAGAATGTGAAAGTCAAAGTGTCACTTAAGAAGACTGGATGGATTAAATATATATACTGCCTTTTGAGCCTTTAAATTTCTGGTCACCATTCACTTGCATTGTGAGGTCCAACAAAGCTGAAATATTCTTTTAAAAAAATCTTTGTATTTTGCAGTAGAAAGAAAGTCTTACACATGTGGGATGGCATGAGATTGAGTAAATGATGAGAGAATTTTCATTTTTGTGTGAACTATCCCTTTAAGGCTCAACTTGCAATTGATTTCAATAAAGTTTGATGTGTGCATGTTGCTAATCTGAGTGTGTGATACTCTTATAATTATAAGCACATAAACAAATATTGGGTGAAATAATACATTTTCAATTAGACTGAATTATTTTTATTGATTCTTTTCAGTACCCCCATCTCCCATTGCTCCGCCTCAGCTGCTGAGGGCTGGGTCCACCTATCTGATCATTCAACTCAACACCAACTCCATCCTTGGTGATGGCCCTATCATCCGGCGTGAAATCGAATATCGGGCCAGCCAGGCACCCTGGTCAGAGATCCTTGGGGTCAACATGGTCACATATAAGCTCTGGCACCTGGACCCAGATACTGAGTACCACATCAGTGTGCTGCTCTCCCGGCCAGGTGAGGGTGGGACTGGGCCACCTGGACCACCCCTCATCAGCAAAACTAAATGTGCAGGTGAGCAACACGAAACTTCACTTATATTCAGGAGACAATGTGAACAAAATTAGCAATAGTGCCAAATATGAGTAAAAATTTAAACAACATAAATAAGAGTTTCTCATTAATGGCTATTAACTTTAAAAGAAACCGCAACTTTATACATTGTTTTAGTACTTTAAGAATGGCATTGTGATGCTTGTTATTGTGCAGATTTCAAAGCATACACACATCTACTAAAGTAAACATCTTCCAAACTTGTGATAGACTTAACCAATCTGATGACTTTTACCTTTTACCATTAGAGGTTTATCTTGGATATCTTTCTTTTTCTTTTTTCTCCATGTGGCGACAGATGTGGAATATTCCTCACAATGAGCCACCAAAATAAAGATAATGGATCAAAATCACAATTGGGCAGATTCTCTAAACAGTTGCACCACTTTTATATTCACTAACCACCCACAACCAATTTTAGCAAGCGCAATCAGCACATAAGTATATGCACATCTTGAGTATATGAATGAAGTAATTTTCATTCCATTCTGTGCAAACACACATATGTAAATGATGTCCATTGTAGATTGTGCTTCATTATTATATAAAAAATTGCTTGCCACAATTACTGCCAAATGAAGGCGGTCAAATAAATTAGATTTAAAAGAGATGTTTGTGAATATCTCAACAGCGGTTAGCACTGTCACCTCACAGCAAGAAGGTCGTGGGTTCAAACCCCGGTTGCCACAGCCTTTCTGTGTGGAGTTTGCATGTTCTCCCCGTGTCTGCATGGGTTCTCTCCGGGTGCTCCGGCTTCCTCCCACCATCCAAAGACATGCAGGCTAGGTTAATTGATGTCTCCAAAAATTGCCCTAGGTGTGGATGTGAGTGTGAATGGTTGTTTGTATATGTGTGGCCCTGCGATGGACTGGCAACCTGTCCAGGGTGTACCCTGCCTTTCGCCCAATGTTAGCTGGGATAGGCTCCAGCCCCCCGCGACCCTGTACACAGGATAAGCGGTTGACGATGGATGGATGGATCACATGATGAGAAGAGCATTACAACCTTGCATAAATACAGATGTGTGGTGTTGTCAAGTATAGTCATAGTTCATCCAAAAATGAAAATTCTCTCATCATTTGCTCACCCTCATGCCATCCATGATGTTTATGAATTTATTTCTTTATTTCTGCAAAACTCAAATTATGATTTTACAAGAATATTTCACCTCTGTAGGTCCATACAATGCAAGTGAATGGTGACCAGAACTTTGAAGGCCCATAAGGCAGTATAAAGTAAATCCATATGACTCCAGTGGTTTAATCCACTGAAGCGATATGTGATAGGTGTGGGTGAGAAACGGATAAATATTTAAGTCCTTTTTTGCTATAAATTCTTCTCCCTGCCCAGTATGGGGTAATATGCATGAAGAATGTGAATCACCAAAAGCACAAGAAGAAGAATGTGAAAGTTATAATGTGAGATTTTATAGTAAAAATAGGATTAAATATTGATCTGTTTCTCACCCAGACCTATCATATTACTTTTAAAGACATATATTAAACCACTGGAGTCTTATGGATAAATTTAATGCTGATGTATGTGATTTTTAGTTGTTAAAAAATTTGGCAACTATTCACTTGCATTTCATTGACCAAAAGAGCTGTCAAGCAGATGAAAGTCATACACATATGGGATGGCATAAGGGTGAGTAAATTATGAGACAATTTGTATTCTTATTCTTTTATAATAGTGAACTATTCCATTAAGAGATGATCCAGGTGCCTGAATCAAAGTGATGCTATACAGTCCAGGCAGCGTGTGTGTGGTGGTCTGCAGCATCCTCCACTATGTAGCATTCAGAATCGGACCACATGATCAGAATCGCACATGCAAATTGTTAATTTTGGACCCAGATGGTTACATTACTGAGTTCAGTGAATGTTCATGTCTTTGAACAGCTGAATACAATTTCTTATACAGTTTAATGAACAGCATGTAAATTTGTTCAAGTGTTTAATGCCAATTCATGAAATGGCAAGGAAAATTTCTGAACCGAAACTGCAGGCATCTTTCCCCTTGGTGCCTTCTTATGCCTGTCAAAACAAACAGCTAGGGGTTTGGTAATGCATGCTTTTACCTGAAAATAAGAGTGTCCACCTCACCTGCTGTTGCAGAGTTGGAAAGGGTGTGATTAGGTAGATTGATCCTGTTCTTATCCCAGTGAAAATTACATTCAAAATGCAGGTTGAGGATTCTGGTGCTGACCTGGTCAGAATGGTAATAGTAGACATTTTACTTCACATTCTGTTCCAAATACACTCATACCATCAGGCAAATCACTACCTACCACTTTGTCTATATTCTAAATGATTGGTTCTCAAAAAAAGTTACGAACCCAGATTTGACATCAATCTTTGAGGCTGTTTTTCACTTTCCCTGCTGTCCATGACCCTATCAGGAAAGACCTGCTTCCCACCAGTTCTAAATGAGACACCAAACTCATGTCCAGTCTTTTCATTAGCCTAGACACTTATCATTCATCAACAAGCAAGAAAAGAGAGGGAGAGGAGGTATAAAAGACAGAGAGGAATAGTGTACAGAAGATAACACAAAGGACTTTAAAATGACATAGCAGGAGTAAAAAGACATGAGCAGGTAAAAGAGAGAAATCGAGCAAGACAAATACAGCGTTTCTAAGTCGCTTCAATGGAGAGAAACACAGTCAGATGAGTTTTTGTCTTAAACAGCTTTTGTCTTGACAAAGAAAGGCAGAGAAAAATGAGGAGCAGACGTTCACGCTAAATATTTCCCACTGTTTCCATTTTCTCCTCCACATTAAGTCTAGATTGAAATTTTTTAAATGGGGTATTTGCATCATATTCCCAGTGGTGCCTCGTTGCACATGAATATTGGGGCTGTTTAAGCTGCTGTCATATTTGCCGGAGTGTTGAAGATGTAATTTTGACTCAATAGAAGCACATCAGTGGGATTGGAAGTAAAATGAGCTTTTCTATACTCCGTTCGTGCTCAAATCTCCTGTGTATTCTACCGTCAACTGAATAGAAGTCGAAGATATAATTGAGTGCTTGAAGAAGTGTGCTAGGGGGAATGGCATGTTGTGTCAGAGGCTATGAAGTTTTGATTTGTTTGACAGCGTTTGTTCACACTCGCACATATGCACGCACAATCACTGTGATGACTTATTATTCACGCTAGAATGGGGGTTAGCCTCTACTGTCACACGACTCAATATTCAGATTAGCCTTTTGATAGATCCAAAACAAACAATTTTAGGTCTTAGCTTCTCAGAATAATACAGTGCATCTGACACACTAAATGGCATATTATATAAACAAAGATCAGTCTTTTATAAGATCATCTTCAATAGATTTTACTCAAGAATCATTCAGTAAAATGTCTTTAATGGAAGATTTATGGTTCTTTGCAAAATGCATTAGCTTTGCCTATCAACAAATAAAGCAGTTTTTCATTGAATGTGTTTACTGTGGGTAGTCTTGGCACTGGTGATCTAAACCAGAGGAAAATTGTATTGCTCTGTTTTTGGTCTTTGATAGTTTAGAAGACTTAATGGAGTACTCGGTAATGTTAATGCAAAAAATGCTGGTCAACCAGCATGGTCTATCTGGTAAAGCTGGGTGAACAAGGAATTATTGCTAGTTAAGTAGTAGTAAGAATCCAGGTGGGGTCTCTAGCAAACCAGTGTCCAATTCTTGGGACCACCATCCAAAGCACAGCATATGTGGGTGACAATGTTATTTTCAATGACAATGAGTTTTTTGAAGTTTTATGATGAGATACTTTTTACCATACTTTAAATAAAAAAAATAAAAAATAATACAAATTAAAGCCTAAGCTCTTGTTTTTGGAGAGAAAATCGCAGGAGATTTAAGCAAAAGTCTCCCTTTGTTCTCCATTTAATCTAATTTCTGTCTAAGAGAAACGCATAAGATATTAAAGTGGTCATGATATGAGGAATCTAACTTCATTGATCTTTTAATAGTCTGTATATTAGGTCATTATACAATAAAAATATACTGTAAGTTTCAGTACTCAAAACTTCCTCCTCACTGCTAAAAGAGCATTTGTTGAAACCAAGCTGCACAAATGACTCAACCTACTTCCTCTACATTGTGATGTCACACTGTGGTAGACATTTGCATCTGATCGCCTCCACAACAGCACAATAACACCTACTTTACCTTATCACTTCCATTGCTTGCCCAGAGGTGGTGAGCAGTGAGATGGCAAGGAGAGAGCAGGTCAAGGCATGTACTGTCAAGTCTTAAAGGAGGAGCAGCACCAAAACAGTAGTGTTTTGGGTGGAAAATTATAATATTGTCATAATTTAATAATTATAATATTAATAATAATTAATAATTTAATAAGTATAATAATTATAATATACATATTAATTAATATTAATATTTTCTAAATATGACTGTTTTTATGCAAAAAACTTTACTAATGTTAAAAGTAAACCTCAAGGAACGTATTAAAATAATAAAACAACGCATGTCATGTCAGGGATACTTCACACAAAAATGAAGAGTATGGGGGGGGGGGGGGGGGTCTTTTTGGAGCTTGACAGTCTGGAGTCACTATTCACTTTCAATATAAGCAAAAATCCTTGTAATTTTGTAATTTTTTTTGGGGAAAAATTTTCATTTTGAGTAAACTATTCTTTATTTGTGAATTTTCTTCCATACAGAGTTGCTCTTGGAATTCAAAACTGGGCTGCTAAAGCATTATACCCCAAAACATCACAACCTCTCAACAGCCACATATCTCCCTGTCTATTTATTATTTAATTTTTAAATGTTTTTTTCTTATTTCAGCTCATTTGTTTTCATCTAGCAGGTGAGATTCACTTCCATCACACAGGTGACATTAATCATCGTCTGCAGCTCCATATGAGCTGCTCAAAATGGCCTCCATCGATGCACATTTACATAGACACCATTAGCTCCTGTACACAGACCCAACACTGACAAACTTTCCTTTGCAGTTGTGTTGAAATATCCCTTACTGGCATCCAAAGAGAGCTTATTAGTTTATGAGTTATGGTTCCTCTCTCCAAGCAGCTCGTTTTCCTTTTTTTTTTTTTCTCTTCAAGAGTTTTTGATACTTCTAGGACCCTGGGTGACTTCTCCAAAATATTGGAAGTAAAAGTGAAATGAATGATGAGACAACTGGGTTGTTTCTGGCTGAAGCTAAAGATTGCATCCTGGTGCGAGGCTCTTGGTAATGACCTACATAAAAGATGAAAGCAAGCGCAGTCCTGTGGGCATGGCAGAGGAATTGGCGGACATTCTGAAGAATATGGGCAGCCTGGTCCAGGTGTGCTTGATGAGGCGGTGTTGTGATTAGGAGCTGGGTATGATGTGGGGGAATGTTCCTCAGAGGAGAGGATTAGAACGAGAAAATGATGGAAGAGCAGGGCAGACTTGTTCACAGATGGCCCTCCACCACCCATTTGATCAACTGAAGTTCTGCTCTGGACTTTTTTCCTTCTCTAGAACACAAAAAGAGAATGTTAGGTAGAATTTCTGTTTTCCACACAACAGAAATGGTTGATGATTCACATGTCCATGTTCCAAAATGTACATAAACAATACAAAACAATAAAAGTAGTCCACACAACTCATTTACTATATTCCAAGTCTTCTGGAACACAATGGTGAGAAATATATGACACAATTCTTTAATGAACCTATGAGAAAGTAACGTATAGCAATGTGGGTTTCATTATGTTTTTATTGCCCTGTGTTATCACAAAATCATGTTTACCAGGCTTTTCGTTTAATGACCAACAACCAAATCTTAAGTCACCCTCATTAGTCCACCAAATAACCAGGAAAAAACCTACTTCTCTCTGAACTTCCTTATGTATCAACAATTTATAGAGTATTAGGCCAGAAACTAGAGTTGTTTGGTCTTCCAGCTGCCCCGTGAGGAGTTGACAAACTGCCCCATGCCCCTGGCTACTCTCTGTGGGCTTGGTCCCATCTCTGAGGTATGCCAATGAGTGGGCACTCGAAGCACTGCTCTTGGCATCCAGACAAAGCCTTCAAACTGGGTTAAGGGAAGTAGGGTGGCACAAAAGCCTCCTTTAAGCTCCTCAATGAGCACAGTGTAGACTCTTGGATTGTCTTTTAAAGAAGGCACAAGTCAAGAGCATCCAATTTGTTTGCTTTTAACTAACAATCAATAGTTCCATTAAAACGATCATCACTCTATTTCAGACAATTAACAGTCTATTTCAGTCCTTGGAATGAGACGTTAAACCGAGGTACTGACTCTCTGTGGTCATTACAAATCCCGGGTAAGTATTGGGGTGTAACCCCGGTGTTCTGGCCCCATTGACCCTTCTCAATCATGGGTTCCTAATAATGCCCATCCATGAATTGGCTCTATCACTCTACTCTCTCCTCTCCACCAATGGCTGTTGTGTGGTGAGCGTATTGGTGCACTATGGCTGCCGTAGCATCATCCAGGTGGATGCTGCACACTGGTGGTGGTTGAGGAGAGTCTCCTGTTCACTGTGTAAAGCACTTTGAGTGTTGTGTCAGAAAAGCATTATATAAATATAATTCTATTATATCGAAATAATAATTCTATTGGTATTCTTTTGGTATTCAATGTTTCTGCTTTGAAATGTGTATTTTCAGAATGAATATATTTGTCAATAGACCATTTCAAGGACTATTCGTCAGTTTAAGGTAGTGACGTCTTTGTCCCATGAAAATGTCCTACTAGTTGTCATAATCATTCAAAACAACAACCAGAGGCACTTCATTCATAATGACTCAAACACAATTAACGTTACTAACATTAACCTGATTGTCACAAAATGCCATTATTAAAATACAGTATGGACCATGTTGTTCGGTGGCTGGATGCTCCCTGGATGCCTGGAACTAACGAAAATGTAAGCGTTTAGATCTCAGAAAAACAGCTGCAAAAGGACAATAGAGCTGCTGCAATAAAGCGAGATGACTGGATACGTGCAGTACAAACAACTGTAACATATACCTTATCTCTGGTAGGTGAACAAAATTTATGCCAACTAATTGTAAGAAGGGCTGAAACAATTAGTCAACGTTATCGACAATATTGTCGACAAAAATTTTACTAATTTTGATCTAATTTAACGTAACATGAGATCATATGAAACTCTAATGATAACGCGAGAGAGGAGCACAGCAGCTCGCGCCTGACTGTGGAGAGGAAGAAAACACATGTCCAGATGAACTCTAAACTTTCCAAACAGCTTCAGGTGATGTAGATCACAAAATATAATGGAATTATAATGGAAAAAAATGCAAAATAAGGAAATACAGAAGCACTGTCATCGTGAAATAAAGCAGAGCCGGATCTGGCATTCCACTTAAGCAAAACTTGCATGTCAGAGCATCTAAAACACAAACAACCTTGCATTATATCTTTAATGCATCCTTTATTAAAGTTCAAATAATAAGTAAGTGCATCATAAACAAACTACAAAAATGGCATTTCTCTGTGCGGGAAGCACCACATCTATGAATCCTGTGAATGGGGAGAGATTGAAACTGCACTCGACTGAGGCACCCTCTGGCGTGGGGACGCCCGTCCCTCATGCGTGTTTGCTTTAGATAGATTAATAACGTGATGGATTGCAACATATTGAATCATAATATACTGTAGCCTATGTGTCACGTGTGTATCTTATTGTGAAGTAAATCTGCGATACGCAGCTCTATTAAGAAGATGGATCGAAGTGAAAATAAAGTTGAGAGAGCGTAGTTTTAGCCCATTATACACTGCATCAGAACCTATACTGCAGAAGAAAATATAGTTAATGGAGAATGTTGAATTCAATATTTAATATTTAAATATTAAAAAATATCTAAAACAGCCTACTTAAAACAAGATACATTTACTTTAGAAGCAACATATACAATATTTAGACTAAATAAAAAGAAAAAAGACAAAAACTCTTGATTACAATAGTTTTTTTTGCAGTGCATTTTTATTGAATTAAACTTAATAAAAAAAAGTTTTTTTTCTTGGAATTCAGTGAATGTCATTTAGAGATATTTTTAAAAGGTGATTTTGTCCTCTTTATTGTTAATAAGCACTTTAATACAACCTTTTAAGTATAGGCATAAGCTGAGTAGTCGGTTGAAAGCTAATGATAAATCATTGCAATAATCTAACGAATAGTCAAATAATCATTCTAATAATCGTTAGATTAGTCGATTATCAAAATAATCGTTAGTTGCAGCCCTAATTGCAAGTTTGATAGTTAGAGCTCTAAAAGGGACAATAGATCGCTCTCATTATAATGTCATTTACATTTAGTCATTTAGCAGACACTTTTATCCAAATGACTTACAAATTAGGAACACACTTAAATAAATCCTTACCTTGTCTGGAGGTATTCATTGATTGTAATTGGAGCGATTCAATGTTCCCAATCTTTCCGCTGAGGAAATATTGTGAGCATCTACTCTAAACTACGATACACATACATCACCTCTGTGGCATAGACGTACTCAGTATCAGTAACATGTCTGGATAAGTCACTTTTGTGTTCTCATGTTCTAAGTTTACTCAGAGCCTTATTTGAAGGATCTGGTAATGATAACGGTAGTGCTCCCAGGCAGTAGCGTTCTAATTCCTTTGTTATTGTTTACATCCTTTAAACGGCCTATAGAGTCATTTTCAGGTCGATTAAGGACTTGATACTCTGCCAAATAAATAATACAAAAAATAAATCTTTTTAACACGTTGATGTTGTTTTCAGATAGGATTTCTCGTTTTTGTTAAAACTGTAAATTTACTTTCAGAGAATATATCTTGAACTTTTTTACCTTATTGGTAATTTTTTTTATCATGTCTCACAAAATGTATCTTATTCCTAAAACTGCCAGTGGTATTAGAAAATATTTGTAATTCAAGATATAATCTCTGAAAATAAATCTCAATATATTAAGCAATTTTGCTTCTCAAGTCAATTTACTGGATCTGTTTTAATGATGTTCAGATATTTGTAGTGAAACACAAGACATGCTGATTAAGAAAAATATTTTTTGCAGTGGAAGAAACCTAATCGGGCTGAAAATTAATCTAAATGTGAATCTACAAATTAAACTAAATATAAATCTGTAAATAAATATAGACCCTAAATAAATATACACACAAAAAAAAATATTTTAACCTATTTTCAAGATGTATCCATTTCAATTTAATAACACATTTCCATCAAATTGAATTGAATAGACTTGAAGAAAATGTAATACATAAAACTGGCCTTTTTTAAGATTTGTACATTATATTTGTTAAAGATTAGGCAATTCAATTAGATGGAAATTTGTTATTCAATTGAAATGGATACATCTTGAAGAAAGTCGTGTCATAAGTTATCAGATGTATGTGATATTTTAGGATTAACAGGGCTTAATGTTATGTGGGGAATGCTTGAGCGCGATTCTGCAGAGCAGCACTGAATTAATACATTGCAGTCTATACGCATCCTCCTCTGTGGACTTCAAGAGAAAATACATTTCCTCTAATTTAGCTTCTCTCTCCTTACAGTTTTGATGCATTACTTTCCTTACCTTTAGTTGTAAGGCTAATTCTTAAGAGGCTGCATTAGGGCATTGTGTCCTCTGAGCATAAGTTCAAGAGGAGCCCTTGAGCTGTTACTTTTCGGAACAAGTGCGTACTTCATCCCCTTTGTTGTTCTTTCCACTTGAGCCCATTAATCACCAGGTCTCATTAAAGAACACAGCAATACAATACAATATGTGGAAATCTATTTGGCAAAAATGCATTGATTGTCTTAATAATGGACCGTGACAGATGTGCTCATTGATAGTTGGGCTGGATGTCCTTGATTCACCCTCCCTGCTGCATGCGCCTCTTTCCTGTGCTCCCCTCAAACAGTGGCTTTCTCTGTCTCTTTATATCACACTCGCCAAAGGGGGTCGCTGATCTTTCTACCTTTCTTCAAATAAGAAAGGACTTAAACCAGCGGTGACCATACACAAATGTAAGGTATGCCAAAAATAGTTGGCCTAATACAACAATCTCACACTAGCAGTAACTGGCAGAGCTGAATGCCCTTGAACAGGGCTTTTATTTTTGCCTCCTCATGGCCCCCGGACAAGGTGCAGGCAGATACTCGATTTGCTTTGTGACACAGAGGTGGTAAATGGCAGGACCGCGAGTACAACCAGCAGCCTGTGGAATTAATTAATGTAATTTGGCACGAGTTGTGTTCTCATTAGCAGGAGGTCTGTCAACCTTTCTGGCCATTTGACCATGGGGCGCCTCCTACCTGTAGTGGCTATGGTGAAGGGTGCCGCAAGTGAGAAATGTTTTGACCTGATGATGTCCCTGTGAATTTTCACTGCATATTTGGCCTATGCTAACAATATGGACGCATTTAGTCATAGCAGTGTACTATGGAAGGGCCATGGTATATTTATATGAAGCTATGGTTCATATATAGCAGTACCATTACATTGTATATATAGTACCAGCACTAGCTTGATCGTGGTTTCCGTTCCCAGAATTAAAAAAAAAAAAAATGATACAATGTGTACCTTAAATTCACTGTAAGTTACTTTGGGAAAAAAGCATCTGCCAAAAGCATAAATGTAATGTAAATGTGATACCATCAATGTACAATAGTAACACTTTTTTGTAATGGTCTTTTAAAGAATGCACGGGAGGGAATGTATGTTCTTTTCCATTCATTGAAATGTTGTGGCCATGTAGTGACTACCAGCTTTCAAGCTCCAAAAGGAGAAATACAATTAATAATAGTAGTCTGTAAGACTAATGCACATGATTTCTTCTGAAACCAAAGGCTAGCTTATTTTGAGTAAAAGACCAACATTTTTGTCGTAATCCATGAAAAATCTTCTCAATTCTCATTTACGCTTGCTCACATTCAAACCTGCAACAACCTGCTAAATATTTCCTTTTGTGTTCCATGGTCAAAAGAAAATCATATGGGAATAAACCAAAATGTAAGTAGTTATTTACAGGAAATACATTCAAAAATAAAAAATCCAAGAAGACATGTTGCGCCAGGGTTGACATCCGAGAGACAATAAGCCATTGGTTCTAAAGGGTCTCATAACCGATCAATCTTTTTTTCCTTCTCTCAAACAGAACCCATGCGGGCACTACGTGAACTTAGAGCCTCAGAGATCCTGTCCCGTCAGCTGACCTTGCAGTGGGAGGCGCTGGCCTTCAACCTGACCCGCTGCCATACATTCTCCGTCTCCTTGTGCTACCGCTACACGACAGCAGGGGGCGGCGGTGGGCATAACACCACCGTCAGAGAGTGCCTGGCTGTGGAGCACAACACCTCCCGCTTCACCCTCAGAGATCTGCCCCCTTATCACACTATCCAAATACGCCTGGCACTTGCCAACACCGAGGGCAAGAAGGAAGGGAAGGAGGTCACGTTTCAGACTGAGGAGGACAGTGAGTAATAAAGCTTTCACAGAAAGTGATTCCATATATTTCATTTATTTTACTCCCATTGCTGGGACGGGCTGAGTTAATTGTGTTCCTCTTGGATGGATGTACTCTGCTGTGGAGCTTATTTTTTTACCCTAAACACTGACTTATGAGGCATTCTGCAGCTCTCGTTGTGTGGGGGGCCCAGACCCTATGCAGGGACCCTCTCATGATGTTATGAGCCAAAATATATATATAATATGTTCCTATCTTGAGCTATTTTAGAAGTGTATCTAAGTTGAAAATATAGTGTGTTCAAAGACGTACAGAGGTTGCATAAATGTATTTACACGGATTCAATATTACGGAAAGTAGTGGATCATACACCAATGCCAATTGTTGATTTGCGAGCACAGTAGAAGCACGCCTTGTATCATTACAGAGTTGCTGTATCTCTTAACAGTAAATGTTCCATTGAAGAAAGATTTTAATCAAATTTGGTTTTGGTTCATCTTAATATTCTCTGGAACAGCTTTTTCCTCCACCAAAAACTTTTTGAAAAACTCTCCATTACTGCATACTTTGGAAAACAATGATGTTAGGAAACATATCAAATTGATTAGTTAATGGATTAGTTAATGGATTAGTAGCTTCAAATCAAAGAAGCTCCATTCTAGAACTTTTGATTTGTAATCCCTTTCCTCACATTTTAAATCTCCAAGCACTAACTTGCAGTAACCCATCACATTCACATTTTATAAATGATAACAATCTAGAAAGACATGCCGACAATAAAGATAAACTTAACCAAACAATAGAAAACTATTAAAGAGAGGGGTAAATTAAACCACTAGGCTTGGGATTGATACCTTTTTCACGCATCGATAATCAGAACATTTTCCCGATGATTATCAAAGTACTGTATAATGTACTGGTGAAGACTGAGTGGCAGGCTAACTTAAAGGGGGTCGCACACTAGACATATCTGGCGGATGACATGGTGCGTTCTAAAATTAGAAACAATTATTTTCTATAAAGGTTCGCACACCACCGCCACCACTCAGTGTCTGTCGACGGTACCCAGCTGCGCTTCTGGAGGCTGCTCAAAATTCTAAAGCGCCATGGAGCACAATTAGCAGTTTTCCATTAAATTCAAACCAAATCATTATCAAAGAACAAAGATTATTTACTCTATTATTTAAGATTATTTATTGATTATTATTTAGATGGATAGATTATTTAATCTATCCATCAATGGATGACACATTGGTAAATGGTAAACGGTCTGCAATTTGCGGACAAACTTATATAGCGCTTATTTTAACCTTAGAGGTTACCAAAGCACTTTACACTGTGTCCCAATCACCAATTCACACACACATTCACACTCACACTCATACACCAATGGCTGCTCTACCACCTGAGCCACAGCCGCCCATATTGTGTATATATATATATATATCTTTCATATAGCCTACACAATGTATTTTCAGGTACAAGTTTGTCTTTTTTTTGTTTTACTGCTTGAATAAATCCTATATAAGTCTACGTACAGAGCCATTTCTAATTGTTCCACCAGTTACGCCAGTTTCATACACTAAACTGCAAACTCATCAATGTCACTTTGTTCATTCTTGAAGAAGTTCAAAAACTTTAACGTATGGTGACTAGATTCACAACTTTGGGCTTCAACGCGTCCTTCAGTATTAAGTTCAGTAAATGTTATACAACCTCAGTGTGGTCTCCCAAATCTATTACACCAGGTTATATTAAACTGAAGGCCAACTGAAAGACAGTGAATTGGAAAGCACACAAATTAGGCCTTTAAAGTATAATGTCAACTAATGTTAATATATTGATGCCTCAAAAATGAAATCAAGAATATTATGTGCCTTTCAATAATCGATGTATAGTATTTTGACATTCTTATAAACCACTCTCTGTCTCCATTAATAATACTATTTCACACAAATGCAAATGCTTGAGTATGGCATCACTTCTTGTGGGCCCTGTCTCATGGCTCATGAGGGCCCCCAAAGATATGCAGTACAACACAGTTCCTGAGCTAAATATTACATTGAAAGTAAAAAAAAAAAAAAAAAAAAAAAACCTGCTGCACGCTTCCGTAGCTTGAAAGAAATTCAATATTTATTGAAATATACCTTCGTATGTCATTTTTCTGCACTGTGTAAAAATATTTCTCTTAGATTTACATCACATCACCGTCAAAAATCCACAGACATCGCCAAATGGATTTGAAATTAATTTTTAATTATTCTTTCGGGGTGCTTTCCATGTGCTAGAGAAGGGAGATTTTTATGACCATTTCAGCTCTCAATCCAGACATCGCAGACTGCAAAAATTCTAGCTGAAGGATAAAATCATTTTCTGTGAAAAATTCAAAACAAGCATTTCATCCAGAGAGGATGTGTGATTATCAACCCTCCATTGAAGCTTCAATCAGCAATTCTTTTCTTTCACGGCCTGTCATAAAAAAAAGTGATGGAGTCAGCGATTTTGACACAATCTGAGTGAGCGTGTTACTTTAACCACTGGCTATCTTTGCCTCACCAACTATCACCCTCCACACACACATACATTCTGCATGTGCTGTGCACATACCTGAGGGCTAACAAGAATGGCTGTCTACTTGTGACAGAGCACAAATGGGTGTAAAAACCTCTGATGTGTTCCTGCTGCAGTGAATGAGAGCTCAGAGACTCATCTGTCTCAGCACCAATTCCCTGCTCTCTCTCTCTCTCTCTCTCTCTCTCTCTCTCTCTCTCTCTCTCTCTCTCTCTTGTCTCTCCATCTCTTTCTTTCTCACAACATTTGTTGTCTGTAAATTAACAACTGTACATTTTTCGATGAACTATTCCTTGGGGGAACAGAGTGAAATTGAAGTTGTTATTCATCGAAAATCTTCCGCTATGCAATAGCTCTCAAATTTTTCAATGTGGTGTGGGAAGACACTTTGCGGCAGGTTAGACAAAATGATGCAAACACCATTGGTTCGCACGTGTATTGTTACTGAAATGGCAGGTATGTTTTTGTTAGTTTTCTAACCAAAATATATTGTATGTCTTCAGAAATCTTGAAATATTACCCACAAAAGTTATAAAGATTATTTTGGAATGTTTTTATTATGGAATTTATATTTTTTGTCCTTTTGGAGCTAGACAACTCCTTGGTCACTACAGTATACACTTTCAATATATGGAAGAGAGCGACATTTGTCTCACTTCACATTTTGCATTCTACAGAAGAAAAAAAGACATACTTGTTTAGAATGACATCAGGTGAGTAAATTATGACATAATTGTAATTTCGGTTGAACAATTTATTTAAGAAGCATGTTGCAATCACTTTTCTGCAGGGTACCCAGAGCCTAAACACTGACTGCCACATTCTTTTAAAACTGGACAGCATAAAAGCCCTCATGCTACCTACTGCAACTCTTCACTTCAGCCCTCTCCCTCATTTAGCTCTGCTTCCATATCACATATCCAAATTACTTTACAGTACTTAATCACTTATATTACTTATAATAGATGTGTCTCTGTATTAAATTCATAACATTAGAGGTCTGCTTTAGCCTAAACCTTTATAATGAGAATGACTATAATGAGAAAATGAGAGATGACCTTTGTGGGACATAAAGGGATTAACCCTCTCCCTTTGAGTAAATGCTAGTGACATTACTAGTCTGACAGTGTTTGGTCATTCTGCAGCTTCATTCCTTTGAACAATTTCTTCCTCGCTGGTTTCTCATAGTTCCTGGTGGCATTGCTCCAGAGTCTCTTACTTTCACCCCCTTGGAAGATATGATGTTCCTCAAGTGGGAGGAGCCAGTGGAACCCAATGGCCTCATCACGCAGTATGAGGTATGTTATGTGCTTTACTGCTCTTTTACCACAGTCATATCCATTTCTCACACAGTCTGAATCCTTGTGCATCAGCATTATTTACCAGGTAAAATATCGATGAACGACAATCCTTGAAAGTCAAAACTTCCCACTGTGAGTTAAAATTGGACTGCCAGTTTAAATTATTTATGAACATTCAGTTAACATATGATTCTCTGCATTCATGTGCTCATAGACTGGATTGATAGTTTGCTGCATTTGTAAGACCTTTGAATGTGAGTGTTTCCCACCCCTGGCTAATTCTGAGTTTCAGTCTGGTGGGGAGGAAATGCAGAGTTTTTGATGTTGTTCTGTACATTTCTTAAGCCAGTCTGTGTCAGCCATACAGTAACTATGTTTAAAGCCTGGACCTGGAACTCTGCATGCTGCCAGAGGCACACAAGTCACCAAGGACAACCCTGCCTCTAATTGGTCCCTACTGAACCAGCCATCTTTTAGTAAATGCCAGAAAGATATCTTAATCAAAAAGTTAGCTACATGCAGTCTCCTACACTTTTTATCACTCCTACACCCTTTTAGAATCGTTACTTATTATAAAATGTGTTGAGTCAGAGCTGTGGTGCAGTCTGCTGTGTGCATGCCTAGGATATATAAGGGCTGATGGCTCATGGTATCCTAGGGTCAAGTCCAACCCTATCCTGTTACCCCGCTGTGTCACCCCTTCTTTCCTGTTTACATTCTAATTTTCTCTAAATCAGTAGTTTCAACTTTATAGGACCGCACCCAACCCCAGTTTAATTAAGTTAGATTAATTTAATACTTTATTTTAAAGTAATCTCACAGCCCCCATGGAAGTTTGCTAAGGCCCTCTAGTTGGACCTGGCCCCCTGGTTGAGTAGCACTGCTACAATGATTTTGGGGTGCCTGGCTAGCTTGGAGATTAAAGACTCTGTCTACCACCCCTTGAGTCACGAGTTAGAATCCAGGGAGCGCTGAGTGACTCCAGCCTGGTCTCCTAATCAACCAAATTGGCCCAGTTGCTAGGGAGGTTAGAGTCACATGGGGTAACCTCCTCGTGGTCGCTATAATGTGGTTCAATCACTGTGGGGCGCATGGTGAGTTGTGTGTGGATGAAAATAGCATGAAGCCTCCACATGCGCTATATCTCCGCGGTAACGCACTAAACAAGTCACCTGATAATATGCGTGGTTGTCAGTCTCAGATGTGGGAGGCAACTGAGATTCCTCCTCTGGCACCAGGATTGAGACGCGTCACTACGCCATCACGAGGACTTAGAGCGCACTGGGATCATTTATTGATCATGTCAGCGATATTTCATCAAATAAAGATCAAATGAGGTTGTAATCGGGCAGATATCCGGATACGGGTAGATGAGGGAACTTTAGGCATTTTAAAGGGATTATTCATGTTTCTGGATCATAGTGTTTTAAGTATTTTAGATATGATTAGCCTAATGCATTACAACCTAGTAGTCAGAACTGCCGTGCGACATTGGTAAATGTGCTGTGGAAATTGTGCTTAGCGCATATTTTGTGGCTGGACCATTACCAGATGTGCGTAATTCCTTTAGCAAATCGGGTGCGCAAATAACCAGACAGTGCATGCTAATAAACAACGGTATTGGTAGGCACAATTCTTTCTTAGTGAATTCCCTCCATCTAGTGCTCCAATTTTTTTTATATCATTATATCATTGTTCTATTATAATAAATAGATCAAGTACCTCAGCAAATCAAAAGCTTACTCCTTTGTCCCCAAAAATAGGGTAGCTAACAATTCTTAAAATCTTAATTTCACTGCACACAGATACGGCCTCCACGATAGAAAGGTGGCAGGTCTCCCACAGTCAACATCTGTCTCTCTGCTCCTCTGTTCCAGAACGTACTCACTCTCTGTCTCTATCTCTCTTTGGTTACACTGCCTGCTTCAGTGTCACTTCTCTTCTCCCAAAAAGTTGTGAGAACGCTGCCACTGTCATGCTCCAAAACACCCGTCTCATCTCAAGAGGAAAAGTCGCTTTTGTTCGCGGATTTGTCATTCGGCTCAGCTATGGCTGTACTAAGATTGTTACAAATTTTCAATGCCACCTCTATCCATCAGATGTTCCCTTCCTTGTTATATGCACCTACTTAGTTAGTGCCTATCGATAACACAGCGAGGATTTCACTAAGTTGTGGCTACTGGTTGCCTTTTTTATTTGCACTTACTGTCTGCATTGTTTTGGCACCTGATTCACTGAAGGGTGTATGAAAATCAGATAATGACGCATATGCAATCATATTTTTAGTGCTGAATGAAATTAGCAAAATGCAATTCCAGATCTTGTGGGTTGGTTCGGAGTGCTCAGTGGTGAATTGGCTCTTTAAAATGCTGAAAGTGCTCTCGACTGCACAGCATATCTGTATATATTGTTGTTTACATTCGTTTGATCATTACTGCATGCCATGTTCAAAAACATCTACACACAAAAAAAAAACAGAAGTTCACTGAATTAAATTGAGTTAAATTAAATTAAATACTTTTCCACGCAATTAAATTAAAATTTCCAACAAAAAATAACTGGCTTGAACTGACTTGTTTAGTTCTAGCTCTACAAACATAAATTCATTTTGTCAGACCTACTAGATAAGCTCTAATAAACTGATCTAAAAAGTTAGTCCAACTTAATTTATTTTATTAACCATGAGTAGATGCCAGGTTAGCATGTGTAATGACAGTGAAACTGTTGCAGTCAGTTTGATAGCAACCGCTTATAGAGCTAAGCAGCACTCAAATCAAACCACCAAAAGTGAGAGTCCATCCTCAACCTAAGCTTGTTTGCCAATCTTCACCACAATGCTAACTCCAAAACTCCTGCCTAGCAAAAAATCCTTTTAAATGTCAATATAACACAACATTAAACATGAGCAAATCTCTTCCTATTCTTATCTTACTCAAAAATGCATAAAAATAACACTTAGTTTTAGCATTTGTTCACCCCATCCATTCCTCTGCAAAGCATGCTGGGAAATGGAAATCCCCTGCCCAGTTTCATCAGTGCTACAAAAAGTATTCATGTAGTCCAAACGCAAATTAAGTAAACTTCAATTTTCAAATTTAATTGTATAGAACGTAACTAAATAAAGTTAAGACAAAATGTTCTAGAATTGTTTTGCTTTAGTTCATTTTAATTAAGTAAACTGAACAACCTGAAAAAAAGCTTTTTTTGAGTGTATTTGTAATAATATTTCATATACAACCTGCTTTCCATTGGTGGTAATAGTGCAATGTTAATGAATAATAGTGAATAAGGCACTATAACAAGCCCATAATAAGATATAAGCCTATAATATGCCTGATTTACATATGAAGGAGACACTGTTTGCACTGAAAAGAATGACAATGATTTCATTTAAATACTCCTAAACAGTACTGTTTTAGCTCATTTAGCTTCTGGTTAACCGGATTGCAGGTGTTTATTGAATAAGATGCAGGTTTTTTTTGCTCTAGAATACCACACACAAAAGTGCTGCAACGGCTCCCCTGACCACAGCTACAAAGTCTTCTCAAGGATGTATTCTAAAGGGGATTTAAAGGCTTGACCTGTAAAGTGGAGGCAAGGACAGATTTTCATGGCTGTAACAGTCTGATCTCCTCAGGCATACAGAGAGATGTAGAGCAAAATAATAAGAGCGAGACAGAGCTTTATGACGCCTGGAGAATTTGCTCTCATTTTTTTGTCAGATTAGCACATTGTCTGCTTTTCTCTGAGCACTATCGACCAAAGGCTTGCAGGGCACTGTTCCCCCTCCAGCCCTCCCCTACTGCTTTTATCCATGTTTCATATCTAAAGAAGCACAAAAAAGAGGCCGGGTAAAGGTGCAGTGAACGTCTCCTAAATCCTAGAAGCAAACTGTGACTTGAACATACATGCGTTACGTAGCTAAAGCCATAATCTCTACAGGCTCCTGGTTGTGATCAGAAAGATTAAGCACAAAGTTTGTAAAGGACTCAGAGGCCAACAAAATCATAGTATTGTCCAAATATTCTTTCTGTTCTTACAGATGATATAAGATAAAACACAGTCATTCATATTGATATTTGGAGGGGTTGCACATGTTTATTAGCTCTATTTGCTATAGGCCTGTCAGAAATGGTAGTGATGACAAATCTAACACTTATTAAAAAGTACCACAAGGTATTATGGTAATTTGGACATGTTCTATGGTAATACCATGTGTTAAAGTAGGTCCCACATTATGTGAATATGATAATCATAAAGTGCCATGTAACTATATATATCACAGCACCTTGGTATTACCAACTGATACCATCGTTGTACCATGGCACTGCCACAGTACATTTTTCAGGGTTCCCACTGTCATGTAAAACCTGGAAAACCATTTACCCAGTAATCATGAAAGATTTGAAAAGCCATTGAAATTCAATGGTGAAAAGGTGTTTTAACACTGTTTTTTGTTTTGCTGCTGTAAACATGGTAGTGGAACATGCCCACTTGCTTTACGTTGGTAGTTGTGAGTAGGCTGTCTTGTTTTGTTTATACATTAGATGTTTTATTTGATGTGTGAATCACTGTCAGCCCACTCTGATTAATGTTAGTAAGGGTGTTGGGGTCAGCCACCACTCTTTCAGAAAACATTGTTTGATCTGAGTTACCACACACTGAGTCATTGCATGATTAGTTCGAAAACAGTGTTGTAAAATGAAATTGGTGAACCACTATTGCAATATTTAATGACAATATGAATCATCTGTGACTTAATGTGTGCAATTACAGATTAGCTACCAGAGCATTGAATCTTCAGACCCAGGGATCAACGTTCCAGGCCCACGGCGCACTGTATCCAAGCTGAGGAATGAGACTTATCATATGTTCTCCAACCTGCATCCTGGCACCACCTATCTAATCTCTGTTCGGGCGCGCACTGCCAAGGGATTCGGCCAAACAGCTCTCACTGAGATAACCACCAATATTTCTGGTGAGGAGTGTGTATGGTTTGGGGGGAAGAGGGGAGCACTGTGGGTGCTTGTACAGGAGTTTGTGCATGCAAATATGTGTGTGTATTCTATTCTGTGAACTATTCATGCATATACTCTGTCCAAAACTGTTGACACTTTCACTATTCACTACAAGTCACATTGTTTGCTATATGACCAAAGAGTAAGTGAAACGAGTAGATTCAAACAGCTCCATATAAAATTGTACACTTAATGTGACATGACACATGTATCCGAATAACAAGAAAAAACCTTCTTGAAAACCGATCTGCCCGTTGAGGCTGAGATGCGTTTCATAAATATCATATTTTAACTGGATTTCAAACCACAAATGTCTTTGTAAATATTGGGTTTCATGTGTTTGTTGTTGTTGTTGTTTTTGTATTTTGCTGTTGAATGAATTGTGATAGATTTGCAGAAAAAAAAAATAATTAAGAAAAGGTTGTCTGTTTTTGTATGACTGTAGTATGGGGTTTAATTTCAAGTATAAAGGCTTTTATATTTGACATTTTATAAAAATACAGACACTTTTATTGTTTTTTAAAGAAAACTTTCACACTTGTGCAATGAAGCTAAATAATTTTAAGAGAATAATAAAATGCATATATGCATGCTTCTTCAGAATTGCCAGGTGGGATCTACTGTATAAACCATTGATTAAAATGCCTCTGATGGCTCCGATCATTTGGGAGATATCTCAGTCAGACATCTCCTGAAATGCATGGCAGCAGTTGAATTGATGTGAACAAAGAGAAACAAAACCAGGTTGCGAAACTCCCGAGTTTCCGGTTCATCATGCTTTTTTTCAGTTGCGCTATTGATCTCTGAAGCATATGTGTGTAGTTTCAACGCTTAAGAGCCATTATGTATTCCCGTGTGGATCGGAGGAAGCGATACTGAGACTGAATTACAGCAGATGCTCAGAACCCAAATGCCTCTTCGAGGATGTTACACATTTCCCCTCGCCTCAAAGAGAACTGACATCACTGTCATCGACACCATTCGTAAACCGGCCTGGTTTACAAAACAGCACCATATGCTGCTCTCAGCCAGACATGGCTCATGTTAAATCAGGATTCCTTTTTTCAGGACTGATGCAAATAGATGTGTGTTCAGGTGTTCAGGTTCAGTATATTTGCCACTGGACTAGAGCAATAGAGACTTTCCTCTGTTCTTTTGGAAGCATTTTGTGTTGAAGGAACAAATCAATATCAGCCAGTATTCAGTAGGGTTCAAGTCTACTTGGAATGTCTGAAATTAAAAAATTAAAAAGTATTTTGATAATTAGCATTTTTTGTCAACCTTGACCTTTAACCTGTGAATGAAAATTCAGAGTTCCTTGCTTCCATCGAAACACACAAAATGCTATTTAGAACATTCTTAAAGGTGCACTCAGTAATTTTTTTAAGTATGTCGAAGTATGGCTTAGACTGACACCTAGTGGCCTGGATGCTGCATCATTCAAACACAGTAGTTACCAGTTACCAATTCCAATGTAAAAATTCATTATGTACAGTAAACCAGGATTAATTTAATCCATGAATGAAAATGTCAGATAACAGGGCAGTTACTGAGATTAAGCAAATAGTATTTAGCTTGTCATGTGATGCTAACATGGCTGACCCCATGAGGTGACCCTGCCCCATGTAGAATAAAAGAGCATTTATAAGGTTACTGATATGCCTGAGCTGTTCATCTCACATGAGTGGTCATGATTTTATAGATATGTTTCAAAATTAGTATTCATTTCTTTAGAAGTAAAACTTTTTAAATGTGGAAAATCATTGTTGAGTGCACCTTTAAATAAGGCTGGGATAACATTGAGGATCAGGTTTGCACCATGCCAGCTTGTGTACATGTCTTCATTAAAGCAAAAAGGCTATTTTTAATCCACTCATATTGATACTCTGATAATGTAATTTGTAACAGAAAACCTCCCAAACATTTTTAAATAGATGCATTTTCACAAGATGTTTGAAACCCACATTTTATGAGCCACACTGCTCTCTAGATGTTGACTGTGGCCAGTGAAAACCCCAAATCGGTCGAGAGAGAGAGAGAGAGAGAGAGAGAGAGAGAGAGAGAGCGCTCTTCTTTCCCCCCAAAACACTTCAGTATGTGCATCTCAGGGCACAGTGTTCCTGGAGATGTAGGTTTTGTTACAGTGATAGATGTTGTAAGAATAGATTCATGGCTTAGTGCTTGAAGTTTCTATGTATGGGGATAAATATCCACAATACCCATTGTATGCTTTTTTGTGAGTGCATACTATATTTGAGCCTCTTATATCTCTCAGTTGCATGATATATATGTATACCAGCATTGAGTTTGCATTTTCATCTGATGTGTCAAAGCATTGAAAGCCATTAGAGACCTCACTTGTATTGACATGAGCTCCTGCAGCTGCAGTTTTATCCAACCTGCTTTTAATACCATAATCATTGATTTCTTGCAGATTGTTTGCCTTTGCTTGTCAGCACTAATTGACTGCTAATATTAAAGAAAGCATTATTGCTCAACACGTCCATCTCTGAGGAAGAATGTAGTCCAGACACAGATCCTTCTAAATTAGTTTCCCCTATGTTTGCCCCACATGGACACCTTTTAATTATACCCTGAGTTCAGGGTATAAGTCAAGTCAAGCAGAGGGACAGGTTTAGAGGAGAAAAGATGTGTTTCTTATGAAGTGTTTCTTGGTGTAATGAATAAGTGTGGTCTTATTTCAGACAAAATTTTTTGCGTCCCTCACAAATTATTACAAGTTAAATTGTTTAGCGATGTATTGTGCGTTTTAATAATTAATGTAAACTTTTACACATTTGGCAACGATTTAAAGGTTCCAAACAACACCTTTTAATTAGTAACTTCCTGTTATGTTTACCACAATCCTTCACAGAGTGTTTAAAGTTTTGAAGTTTTGTTTTAGAAAGTTAGTTATTTTTTTAACTTCTCTCTTTCTTTCTTTTTATTGCTTTCAATCACTTTTTATCTCTCTTTGACTCACACTTTGAAGCTCCTACATTTGATTATGGGGACATGCCATCACCCCTGAGTGAGACCGAAAGCACCATTACAGTTCTGCTACGTCCAGCTCAAGGCCGCGGAGCTCCCGTCAGGTGAGATGCATTATTTACTGTAGCAATGCATTATTATTTTCATAACTGTGTTAATATGATATTATCATTATGTTATTACAGAATGCGTTCCATCAGGGACTGTTACCATTAACAATCTATATTAAAGCATCTTGTCATTGAGTGTTGTGTCATGTAATTGAATACATCACTGTGTGTGCGCATATACACAGTACGTATCAAGTGGTTGTCGAGGAGGAAGCCAGCAGGAAGGTGAAGAGAGAGCTCGGTGTTCAGGAATGCTTCCCCATTCCTACCTCTCACGGTGAGGCCCAGGCGCGTGGAGCTCCAAACTACTACACAGCCGAACTGCCACCGAGCAGCCTGCCCGAGGCCACACCCTTTACTGTGGGGGACAACCACACCTACAATGGCTACTGGAACAGCCCCCTAGACCCCAGGAAGAACTACCTCATCTACATCCAGGCCATGAGCAACTTCAGAGGCGTAAGTGTCTGAAACAAGGGCTTGGATTTTCTTAATCCTTGGCTTATTAACAAAGAGTGGATTTGTTGTGGAGTGGATTTGTTATAGGAGTAGGTTTATTATTTAAGGGTTAGTTCTCCCAAAAATTTAAATTCTCTCATCAATCACTCACGCTCACACCATCCCAGATGTGTATGACTTTCTTTCTACTGCTGAACACAATCAAAGTTTTTTAGAAGGATTTCTCAGCTCTTTAGGTCCATACAATGTAAGTGAATGGGGGCCAAAATTTTGAAGCTCCAAAATCCACATAAGGGCAACATAAAGGTACTCCAGATTACTTTGGTGGTTAAATCCATATATTCAGAAGCAATATGATAGGTGTGGGTGAGAAACACAAACACCCACAAATTCTTCTCTCTTCTTAGTCAATTTCCATTTTACTTTCACTTTGTCATTCTCCTTCTTCTGTTTTTGGTGATTCACATCCTTCTTGCATATCACCCCCTAAGGGGCAAGGAGGAGAATTGATGAGAAAAAATGACTAAAATATTGATCTGTCTCTCACCCACTCCTATCATATCTTGTCTGAACACATGGATTTAACCACTGGAGTCATATGGATTACTTTTATGCTGTCTTTATGTGGATTTTGGTTTCAACATTTTGGCACCCATTAACTTCAGAGCTGAAATATTCTTCAAAATGTCTTAATTTGTGTTTTGCAAAATAAAGCAAGCCATACACATCTGGGATAGCATGAGGGT
Source organism: Moxostoma hubbsi (assembly GCA_032164185.1). Taxonomy (NCBI): domain Eukaryota; kingdom Metazoa; phylum Chordata; class Actinopteri; order Cypriniformes; family Catostomidae; genus Moxostoma; species Moxostoma hubbsi. The sequence continues at coordinate 31,766,224 of JAVLUX010000015.1, read as the reverse complement.
GAGTAAATGATAAGATAATTTTCATTTTTGGGTGAACTATACCTTTAAGTCATTTTCTGTAAAGTCTTGTTACAAAACAGCTATTGAACATTTCCACGTTGTTATACCCTTAAAAAATGATACAGATCATTTAACACAGTGGCAGGACATGTTGTTGCATTATATGGGGTAAGTTGTCACAATGGAACCTGCAAGCTATTAAAGGCTTTTCAGAAACATGTAAAAAAAAAAAAAAAAACATATTTAGGTAAATGTGACAAGATCTCTGACTTCGAACTTAGCCAGGGTCCCAGACAAACCGAAGAGAAAGGTGACAAATTGGTGTAAGCCAAACGGTGTGGAAAATGCTGTTTTTTCACGACATGGTAGTTAAGGGGATCTGCCAATATCCCTTTGTCACATCCAGTGTCGAAATAAAAGAGAGCCGCACCTAACCGATCGAGCAGTTCATCAATCTGAGGCATTGGGTATGCGTCAAATTTAGACAATGCATTGACTTTTCTATAATCCACACAGAAGAGGGCCGAGCCATCACTCTCTGGAACCAGCACCACCGGGCTGGCCCATTCACTGTGGGATTCTTCTATTTCCCCCATATCTAGCATGGCCTTTAATTCTTCCCGAACCACTTTTTGTGTGTGTGTGTGTGTGTTCGGGTAATTTTGATATGGTGCTCTATGAGATTGGTACGACTGGGAAGACGCGAGGGCATGTCGGAGAATTCTCCTTGCAACCAGGCAGCCTCCATGACTTGTGAAGGTGAGAAGTGCTCCAGAGGGATATCCCCTGCAGGGAATCCTCTAAGGGCTGGGGAAGCCAATACTTGATGGGGAGGGAGGAGAGAGAGAGATAGAGAGACAGAGAGAAAAGAGGGCTCGGTCCTCTGCCAGCTGGATCGCCTCATCCAGCGACGGCAGGCAGTGGCACAGGACCCATTCTGCCATCCCTTTCGGTAGTTGGTTGATCAACTAGTCCAGTACCACTAGGTCGACTATGGCCATGGCCGCGACCCGCTGCAAAATGGCATGTATCAAGTCCTGATACCCCATGAGGTAGGTGATGGGTAATTGTTGGGCTGCCATTTGCACTTCACCTGACAGCAGCGGCAGGAGGCGGACTGCCTACTGGGACTCTGGCCATCCCGCTGCTTCTGCCGTATGTTCAAACAGATCCACGAACACCTCCGGGTCTTTATCTGGCCCCAACTTGCCTAGTGTGAAGTGGATCATGGAGGGGTCGGCACCCGAGGTTGCTGGCGCAACTCAAACAGAGCTTTTGGTGGATGCTGGTGAGGGTCTTGATCAGCTTGGTGAAGGGCGAGGACACCATGATGGCATAACTTCCTCCAATTCCTGGGTTTTAGCACCACAGTGACAAGGTCTCTGACTTTCTTCTCAAGGAGGAAGCGAGGGTCGGGTAAACGTTCAACACAAGTGTTTTATTTTGCACACTTTTTTGCAAATACTTTTATGATATTGTTTGATAATGTTTAAGTATACAATTTGGTTTGGAGGATAGAAATCACTATTACAGAACATAAATATTTGTGCAATTGGACTTTTGATAATAAATCAAACCATACAGAAATAGATACAGAAATAACCCTTTTTATAACTACCCTTTGTGACAGCTAGCCCAATTCTCCCATACATCAGCAAATTTAATCATGTTTAAAAGCTTGTGATGCAGGTTTTTATTGATTTTTAACTTTTAGAATGTTATTCTTGTACACTTGTACAGATTGTTTCCTGTATGCACAGCAGGAGATACAACTTAAAATAGAGTAGAATTAAAGGAATAGTTTTTCTTCATCAGAACAGGATTTAAGATTTTAAGAAAGTATCTCAGGTTTTTAGCTTCATCCAGTGCAAGTGAATGGACGCCAATTTTTGACGGTTCATAAAGCACACTTAGTCAGTATCAAAGTAAACCACACTACTCTAGCCGATCAAGTAATGTCTTCTGAAGTGAATCGAAATGTTTGTGTGAAAAACAAATCGGTAATTAAAACTTTATTAACTTAAAAATATTGCTTCCTGTAAACGCTCAATGCCTCACGTCACTGTTGGCACATTCACGCGAGAATTCAGAAGTTCCACTCTGTTTACGACAGAGGAATGTACTTCACACAAGAGTTATATGCAACAAGGAATACCTTCTCGCTGGCATAAACCATTTCACAGGGATAATTGGGCACAGGTGCAGCTGATCAAAAATAGATCAGCTGGCAGCTTATGTTGTTAGGAAGGGCTGGAGCTGAGAAAGAGAATGAACTCTACAGCATAAGCTTGACAGATCCTGGAAAAGAGCCGGGGTGATGGGCATCTCTTGCTGCTCATAAATTGATCGGGACAGGTGCCAAACAAGTTTCTTGGAAGGAAAGCACTCTATATTTTGCTGTGGTCAGAAGAAAAATATAGATCTGGGTTAATATAGCGCATTGGATTAGATTAGATTTGATTAGTGCTTTGCCATTGGATGGGAATATAGTTTGTTGTAACTGGCAGTAGTCAATAGAGAGCCACGAATAAGGCCAAACTGAATTTTCGCTCACAGAACACTTAAACGGCCATTCACAAAAGCCTCTTTTCCACCATCGGGTCAAACAGTTCTCATCGCAAATCCATACCTTTTCGTGCCGATCTGGGCCAGTTGGCGTGGCTACAGTTTCTTTTTTCACTGTGGTGCCATGAAATCAGGAGAATGTACATAACAGATCCGTGTGTTGGTGACAGAGAAAGATGAACACTGACGCGAGTGTGACGCGCTATGGAGGATGATAACATATTCCAGTTATTAGGACTGCTTTTTCCCTGATTTTATTCTGCTAACAGACAGCAAAGACATGGACCATGTTGCATAAAGTAAAGAGAAAATGGTGATAGGTTTACCATCATTTTCTGAGCACTTGTGTTTTCCACCGGACACAAACATGAAGAAAGGTTAAAGTTCACAGACTAGCTAAAAAGGTTATTTATTGACAAAATGTTCTTTAAGTATTATATGAAAATAGTACACTGGATATAAAAAGTCTACACACCCCTGTTAAAATGCCAGGTTTTTGTGATGTAAAAGAATGAGAACAGCTGAAATTTATTTGTGATTAATCAGAGTCACTTTTAATGATGGCAGGTGTGTAATGACTTCTATTTAACATGAGTTCGATTGTGATTGATTAATTCTGAACACAGCCACATCCCCAGTTATAAGAGGGTGTGCACACTTATGCAACCAGGTTATTGTGAGTTTTATTTTTCCCCCTCAAAGATTTCAGTTTGATTTTCAATTGAATTGTTCACGTTATAGGTCACATTAAAGGTGGAAAAAGTTCTGACATGATTTATCGTTGTCTCATTCTTTTACATCACAAGAACCTGCCATTTTAACAGGGGTGGGTAGACTTTTTATACCCACTGTATATGAGAAGAAAAAAAACATCTAAATATATATATATATATATATATATATATATATATATATATATATATATATATATATATACAGTGAGGAAAATAAGTATTTGAACACCCTGCTATTTTGCAAGTTCTCCCACTTGGAAATCATGGAGGGGTCTGAAATTGTCATCGTAGGTGCATGTCCACTGTGAGAGACATAATCTAAAAAAAAAAAATCCAGAAATCACAATGTATGATTTTTTAACTATTTATTTGTATGATACAGCTGCAAATAAGTATTTGAACACCTGAGAAAATCAATGTTAATATTTGGTACAGTAGCCTTTGTTTGCAATTACAGAGGTCAAACGTTTCCTGTAGTTTTTCACCAGGTTTGCACACACTGCAGGAGGGATTTTGGCCCACTCCTCCACACAGATCTTCTCTAGATCAGTCAGGTTTCTGGGCTGTCGCTGAGAAACACGGAGTTTGAGCTCCCTCCAAAGATTCTCTATTGGGTTTAGGTCTGGAGACTGGCTAGGCCACGCCAGAACCTTGATATGCTTCTTACAGAGCCACTCCTTGGTTATCCTGGCTGTGTGCTTCAGGTCATTGTCATGTTGGAAGACCCAGCCTCGACCCATGTTCAATGCTCTAACTGAGGGAAGGAGGTTGTTCCCCAAAATCTCGCAATACATGGCCCCGGTCATCCTCTCCTTAATACAGTGCAGTCGCCCTGTCCCATGTGCAGAAAAACACCCCCAAAGCATGATGCTACCACCCCCATGCTTCACAGTAGAGATGGTGTTCTTGGGATGGTACTCATCATTCTTCTTCCTCCAAACACGGTTAGTGGAATTATGACCAAAAAGTTCTATTTTGGTCTCATCTGACCACATGACTTTCTCCCATGACTCCTCTGGATCATCCAAATGGTCATTGGCAAACTTAAGACGGGCCTTGACATGTGCTGGTTTAAGCAGGGGAACCTTCCGTGCCATGCATGATTTCAAACCATGACGTCTTAGTGTATTACCAACAGTAACCTTGGAAACGGTGGTCCCAGCTCTTTTCAGGTCATTGACCAGCTCCTCCCGTGTAGTTCTGGGCTGATTTCTCACCTTTCTTAGGATCATTGAGACCCCACGAGGTGAGATCTTGCATGGAGCCCCAGTCCGAGGGAGATTGACAGTCATGTTTAGCTTCTTCCATTTTCAAATGATTGCTCCAACAGTGGACCTTTTTTCACCAAGCTGCTTGGCAATTTCCCCGTAGCCCTTTCCAGCCTTGTGGAGGTGTACAATTTTGTCTCTAGTGTCTTTGGACAGCTCTTTGGTCTTGGCCATGTTAGTAGTTGGATTCTTACTGATTGTATGGGGTGGACAGGTGTCTTTATGCAGCTAACGACCTCAAACAGGTGCATCTAATTTAGGATAATAAATAGAGTGGAGGTGGACATTTTAAAGGCAGACTAACAGGTCTTTGAGGGTCAGAATTCTAGCTGATAGACAGGTGTTCAAATACTTATTTGCAGCTGTATCATACAAATAAATAGTTAAAAAATCATATATTGTGATTTCTGGATTTTTTTTTTTAGATTATGTCTCTCACAGTGGACATGCACCTACGATGACAATTTCAGACCCCTCCATTATTTCCAAGTGGGAGAACTTGCAAAATAGCAGGGTGTTCAAATACTTATTTTCCTCACTGTATATATATGTATATGTATATGTATGTATTTTGAGTTTAAATGAGCTAGTAATCACTTTCCTATAGGCTTCAATACTAGTTAAACCATCATGAGTGTGGTTAGCTAACTATGTAGAGAATTCCAAGCTGAGAACGGTTTATAGTCATGCTGTGCCGAACCGTGCTCAAGTGGAAATGCTACTGTAACCATTCCATACTGTGCACAGAAACGTTCCGCCCGATGGTGGAAAAGGAGCTAAAGTTCTACATATCTGCTGCTATTGATATTTTTGTTCATTTAAAGGAATATTCCAGATTCAATGCTCAATCAACAGCATTTGTGGCATAATGTTTATTACCACAAAAATTTATTTTGTCTCGTCCGTCCTTTTCTTTTATCTTTTTTTTTTTAATCTCCTTTTTTTCCCCAATTTGGAATGCCGAATTTCCACTACTTAGTAGGTCCTCATGGTGGCGCGGTTACTTACCTCAATCCAGTTGGTGGAGGACAAGTCTCAGTTGCCTCCGCTTCTGAGACCGCCAATCCACACATCTTATCAGCATGTGGAGGCTCATGCTACTCTCCACGATCCATTAACAAATTTCCATGTGCACCTTTGAGAGTGCGACCCACTAATTGCAACCATGAGGAGGTTACCCCATGTGACTCTACCCTCCCTAGCAACCGGGCCTATTTGGTTGCTGGAGTCACTTAGCACTCCCTGGAATCGAAATTGCACCTCCAGGTGTGGTAGTCAGCATCAATACTTGCTGAGCTACCCAGGACCCCTTACAATGTAAATGAATGGGGACCAGTTTTTTTACATTTAAAATACTCACTTTTTCAAAAGTTTAGCCACAATATGCATGTAAACATGATTTTAGTGTGATAAAATCACTTAACCTTTTCTGTGTAAATTTATAGCCAATTTTACAACTTCGTTGCCATGCCAATGTAATGTGAACAAACCCTAAACCCCTAAAAGGACTGTAAAAAAATTTCATTTAAAAAACTTTAAATAGCTCGAATAATACATAGCTCGAGTTTCAACAGAAGAATTCATGTTGTCAGATTATAAATTCATACATTTATAAAATGAGAATCTTTAAATTTCTGCCTTTACAGGGATAGTTCACCCAAAAATGAAAATTCTCTCATTATTTACTTACCCTTATGATATCCCAGGTGTGTATGACTTTCTTTCTTCACTAGAACTAAGTTGAAGAAAATGTGAAATATATCTCAGCTCAGTAGGTTCTTAAAAGGGAAGTGAATGGTTATCCGATTTTTGAAGTTCCAAAAATCACAGACAATCAGCATAAATGTCATCCATATGCCTCCAGCTGTTAAATTAATCTCTTCTGAAGATTTTTGGGTGAACTATCTGACCCCATTCACTTCTATTGTAAGTGCCTCACTGTAACCTCGATTTTTATTTTATTTTTTATTAAAGAAAAGGAGGGATGAGTCAAATAATTTTTTTTGTTATTAACATTATGCCACAAATGCTGTGGACTGAGCTTAACTTGTAATAAACCTGCAATATCCCTTTAAGTTAATGTAGTTTGTTTCAACATGAAAATAATTAGTCTTTTCCCATGTCTAAAATCATAGTTTAATTTCCATGACTTGAAATGCGCCTTGCCCTTTCAATTCTGCCGGTTGCAGTCAGAGGTGGACACTTTGCGTGCTGAGCCTAAATAATTTTTTTAATGGTTTTGAATAGTCTTTTATGAATAACCATGATATTACTATGATAAGCAAAATATAACACACTGTATGATATAAAAATTATGTACTGTTAAGGGTACACATATTTGTGAAAAAAAACAGAAACAGAAGGTGCCAGAATCAATACCTTGGTAATGGCTTACTATCGTACTACTCTTACTATTTCTGCCATAGATTGATATAGCAGAAGTAATAAGAGTAGTATGTGTAGTTTGCTATTGCGAACTCAGCCCATGAAACATACGTCACCATTTTCTCCGGTGAGTCATCGCGAATAAGCTGTCGTCATCAGAGCTTGTGCATTCACTATGCAACAACTGCGCTGGCTGAGCTAGACGGCTGGTCTCCCATCTCCTTCTCTGTACTTTGATGAGATACATCACAGTGACGTGGCGGTGGCGCATCTAAAGTCTGACAAAAGATCTAACCGACATGTACTCCTTCAAGTTAGGCGCTGATTGGTCTACGCAGAACTTCATGAAGTTTTATACACCTAGACTAGTTAGCAACATTACCGCAACCATTTGTGTGGGTTTGGGGTTTGACTATCTGTTTGACTAACCAGTGGATCTCAGGAGATTGTTCAGGAAAACATTATTTTTGCAATTCTTTCTAGAAATTACAAAATGCACCTTTAAATGATTGGGTTAATGTCTCCATAATGCTCAAATTATCATCTGTATATCTTAATTTGATAATGCATCTTCTTGTCAAGGTGGTGGGATGGAATTGGATTACTAGCTGGGATCTCATTAGCGCTATTTGACAAAGGTCGTTTTCATAACACCACTATGTCAATGTGGCACGATGGAGGGCGGGACCGGGGCGTGATTACGCACGCCCGGTCCCGTTTTAAGCTGATCAAGCCGTCAAGAGGGATAAAGGCCACTCGCGGACGGCGATGCGGGAGAGAGAGATCGTTCACGGACATGTCCGTTGTCTTATGTGTTGTATTTTGAGTTTTCCATTAAACCTTTAGTTGTATGTGAAGCCGGTTTCTCGCCTCTTCCTTGCCCGTGACCTTGATCTGTGTTACAGTCATCAACTGTGATTTCAAACAAATTAGGTCCTTTTAGATTTCTCTCCAAGTTGGAAGTCATCGCTACTGCTACTTTTGTCCTCAATTTAATTTTTCTTTACATTAAAGGTTTCTCATACATGCATGCATGCATGCACGCTATCTAAATGCAGATATATCATAGACATTTTATGTAAAGCAAGTTAATATTAATACAGACCATCTCTAAAAGAATTATTTTATTTTTTTTAGCATTTTTATTTGTAGAAAGTAGAAAATGGTACACTCATGCTGAACTTAATACATTTATGTTTGAAATAAGAGTATAATAATAATAATAATAAAAAGTGCAATTCAACACAGTCATCAAAAAGTGATATCATTACATTGTAATAAAATCAAATGAATTTAATAGTTAATGTGATCATGGTTTTAGCTTGCAATAAGAGTGTGGTAATTTCAGGTCCATTTAACATGATTTCCGCATGTATAAGTCCTCCTAAAATCAGTTCAAAAGCGTGAAAAAAGTGTACAGATTCCATCTTGGCCTATCCATGACCCACTTGGATATGGGAGCCTGATCATGCTGCCCACTGGCCCATGTCTGTCTAAGTACTATATGGTGCTACTGCTACAATGCCAACACACTTCTGGGCATGCTTGATTCTCATTAGTTCAATCCTGTAACTGAAGGACTTCAAGGATGAAGGACACAACACATGGGACTCTACACAAGCCAATTGCCATCTTGAGGAGTCTACTTCTCCAGCTCTTGCCATCTGATTTCATGGTTATTAGTTACTTGCCTTATACAATTATCCGCTATTAAACCTCAGAGCATTTCAGGCTTGTGGAAGTGAAAATAATTTATTAATGGTCCATTTAGATTTGACACCAGCTCGAAAACCTCATACTCAAAAAAGATGTGGATGACATTTAGAGGAAGTTTATCTCTTTGGCTCAGTACCTGGATGAATGGTTATGCATAGCTCATTCCAGTCTTCTGAAATGCAATTCAAAGACATAAAACTTGGACGGACTTTACCTAGCGTTGACAGTAGGGTTTTGGCAGCCTTTTAAGGAAATGTGTCTGTTGACCTATCGTACAGACACAGACTCCCTGCATGCCGAAACCCATAAGGACTTCTCAGTCTTTACAGACTGAAAATGCACCTTTCAGCCAACCATTTGGGGGTGTACCTCCCCCTTGGTTTCTCTCTTTTGACTCTGAAAAACGAGCACTCGACTCATGCTCTTTTGGGTTCTCCAGATTTACTTGACCGACCTTTAGCTAAATATGAATTTTATTCAGCTATTTTATGCTGCAATAACTGCCATAAAGGCTGAATGTCTAAACGAAAGAGAATGTCAGGAGAGTAAGCTAACATTTAGTACTCCCTTGTTCCCAATTTTAGTTGTTGTGTACAGAATTTTTTTTATACTCCATGTGAATAAACAATGCTAATATTCTTTGCTTTGCCTCTTGGCCAACTTTATAGCTTTAAGTGGCTTTAAAGCTTTTGGCAGCAGAACAAAGAAGAAAGTACTCCACTGCTTTTTTGGCCATTATTCTAGCAATTATAGATAGCCATTAGAGAGCTGTGAATGTTGTCAGTAATTGCTTATGAGTGATAAATATCTACAGTATAAAGAAATACTTTTATTTGATGCTCGGCTGTTTAAAAAAAGGCTGTTGCTTCCCTGCCCTTTGTTATTTACTTTTTATCCTTCACTTCCTTAACAGCCCTTAGAGGCGAAACAAAAAGAATGTAGCTGTCAGGAATTTTTTTTGGTGTAAAATTCTCATTCTTGACCTGTTCTTGCAGGGTGCTAAGAGATTCACTCATCTCTTCTCTCTCCATCTCTTTCACTTTTTCTTTCTGTCTCTCTCTCCCATACTTTTACCCTGTCTCCCTCCTACTCTAAACCAAGTATGAGCTTTCTAATAAGTTATTCTCTCCTGCCTCCCCGGGTCTGTTATATTTATAGTGCTCATAATTCATTTACTTAGCTTGGGTTTGCTGACAGATCCCCTTTTGCAGTGGATGCCATGACTGTTCCCACAAATTTGATTAAATAGAGCAGGGAAGCTTAAAGCTTTGTGTCTGTGTCTGTCTGATCAAAGCTCACTGGCTGTCTCTCGTCTGTCATTTGGGGTCACTCTTTTCTCAAACGCATGGTGAGCTATGTGGTCTTAAGGTTTTGACATCTAAGACCGGCTTTGTGCTAGAAGAGAACATACGCTGTTTTCTTTATCCCTGTGATATGCTCTCATGGGAGTGTGTGTATTGGGAACCATGGCACACTTGCATCTCAATGAAGGCTGTTCGAGCAGATAAAGACGGGACTCTCGTAAAGCCTGGATTGGCCTAAATGACATTTTTAAGCATTTGGATCTTTAAGGGGGACTGAACTAGCCATGCATGTCCCCTTTCACTCTCTTTAAATATCCACATGTCTGTCTCTAGCCTTTTTGTACTTCTTACCCCCCTCCCCTTTCGTTTTGAATGTTTTCTGAAAAGATACAAGTTTATGATGGGCTTTAGGAGCCAAGGCAACTTGAAATGGATTTCAATAAAAAAAAGTAATTTAGCCCCAGTTTCAGTAGAGGACTCTCACTCCATTTTGCGGATGAGAAGATTTGCATAATTGGTCCATAATGCTCAAATTAGCATCTGTATATCTTAATTTGATAATGCATCTTCTTGTCAAGGTGGTGGGATGGAATTGGATTACTGGCTGGGATCTCATTAGCACTATTTGACAAAGGTCATTTTCATAACACCACTATGTCATCAACTGTGATTTCAAACAAATTAGGTCCTTTTAGATTTCTCTCCAAGTTGGAAGTCATCGCTACTGCTACTTTTGTCCTCAATTTAAGATTTCTTTACATTAAAGGCTTCTATTTTTTACCACACATACATGCATGCATGCACGCTATCTAAATGCAGATATATCATAGACATTTTATGTAAAGCAAGTTAATATTAATACAGACCATCTGTAAAATATATATATATATTTTTTTTTTTACATTTTTATTTGTAGAAAGTAGAAAATGGTACGCTCATGCTGAACTTAATACATTTATGTTTGAAATAAGAGTAAAATAATATTTTCTAAGTGCAATTCAACACAGTCATCAAAAAGTGATATCATTACATTGTAACAAAATCAAATGAATTTAGAATTCCACTTTAAATTGTTTGGATTATGAATCTTTTCTGCAATTGAGGATTTCCCTGAACATTCCAAAGGGAGGTTTTGTCAGATTCAGCTAACTTTTTGGGGCAAATTTGGACCATTAAAATGTTTTTGCATTGAAACATTATTTTCATGACAATTAAGTACATTTGCCTTCAAAAAATCTTATTACTGTAATGCTTACACAAACATTTTACTTTTGAGTTTTATTGCTCAACTTCTCAATAGAAATTCTTATTAGAATTTCATTAATGTAATAATTATTTATTGTATTACAGAAGGAAAAAAATACTGTAATACAATGCTTTTTGTGGTATTATATATTATTATTATTTCACATTAGAATGAATATTTGTTTTTTTATTTTTTATTTATTTATTTATTAATTATTTTTTTAGCATTGCATTTATAGGAATGAGAATATAATCGTGTTGCGCAAAGATCAAGTGAAATTCAATGCAGTCAAGGGACAAATATATTCCCAAACTCTATCTAAGTAAACACACGCATATACAAACTCCTATTAATGCCATGGTGAGATTGAGATGCAGTGCTATTTCTGAATGTATTTGTATTTTTATACTGGCATTCATGCTGTTGTTGAATGTGCAAAAGTCAGTGTGAGCTCATTTAACATCACATCAGGTATCATGCAATATTATTTCAGCTGTTTGAATATTCCCCACAGCGTGAAACTATGTCTTAACAATCTCTCTTTTCTCTGTTTTCTCACAGGAAACAAGGATAAACTGCATCCGCATTGCCCGTAAAGGTGAGTCATTCATTCAGTGCTGATGATAAAGTATATGTTCTTCTTCAAAGTACTGTGTTGTTCTTTGAAAGACAATGTGAAGCAAAGAGTCCAATGTATAAGGTCAGGCTGGAAAATGTGGCAGATGTTTGAGTATACATCGAACATACTGGCATTTTTAAAGTGAATTTAAAGTGGTGTTTTATAGAGACCAACATAACATAGAGGCTTAGGGGTAGGCTCTTTTGGCTTGGGCCAGAAAGCAACCACCCACATTGCCTAGCATCGCAGCAGCAGCAGCATTTGCACAGGCAAATCCTGAAAGAAAATGAAAAAATCTATATTTGCACTACACATATTCAAAATGCATTTGCCTGGAAGCAACATCTTTTTTTATATGTCATCAGTGTTCTACCTCCAGATCCCCCTGGAGCCAACAGTTTACTGCTGGTGGAGTGTGTGTGTCAGTGTTGTTTTTTCCTCATTCCAGACTAACATCAGTTCAGGCTTTGTATCAAATTGATTCCACTCTTCAGGCCAGTCTGTGTGATCCTTGCTCAAGTCTCTCTGTGCTGTACCACTGAGAAATACTCTGGAATGGGTCACTGGCTAATCTTTCTTGTGACCATGTGTGCTCTTTTTTTCCAAGAGTGCTCAGATTTCTGATATGGGTTGCAAGTGCGCATATTTTCCCTAAACGGCAGAGCAAAGTGTACAGCTTAAAAGTGGTGTATGTTTGTTTGATGTCAACAAACCAGGGATGGGAATCATCAGCAGGAATCTTGTGATACAGTATGTTGTTATATGGATATCTGTGATACGATAATGTTGCAATTATTATGTTAGGTGAATTGCAACTGTAATCATTTACTCAATTGTTTCTCATTCATTTTTATTGGAATTTAATTGGTGTTTTGCACATCAAGTGCTGAACTCAACGAGTTAATAACATACACTACCGTTCAAAAGTTTGGGGTCACCCAAACAATTTTGTGTTTTCCTGAAAAGTCACACTTATTCACCACCATACGTTGTGAAATGAATAGAAAATAGAGTCAAGACATTGACAAGGTTAGAAATAATGATTTGTATTTGAAATAAGATTTTTTTTACATCAAACTTTGCTTTCGTCAAAGAATCCTCCATTTGCAGCAATTACAGCATTGCAGACCTTTGGCATTCTAGCTGTTAATTTGTTGAGGTAATCTGGAGAAATTGTACCCCACGCTTCCAGAAGCAGCTCCCACAAGTTGGATTGGTTGGATGGGCACTTCTTGCGTACCATACGGTCAAGCTGCTCCCACAACAGCTCAATGGGGTTCAGATCTGGTGACTGCGCTGGCCACTCCATTACCGATAGAATACCAGCTGCCTGCTTCTGCTCTAAATAGTTCTTGCACAATTTGGAGGTGTGTTTAGGGTCATTGTCCTGTTGTAGGATGAAATTGGCTCCAATCAAGCGCTGTCCACTGGGTATGGCATGGCGTTGCAAAATGGAGTGATAGCCTTCCTTATTCAGAATCCCTTTTACCCTGTACAAATCTCCCACCTTACCAGCACCAAAGCAACCCCAGACCATTCTATTACCTCCACCATGCTTAACAGATGGCGTCAGGCATTCTTCCAGCATCTTTTCATTTGTTCTGCGTCTCACAAACGTTCTTCTTTGTGATCCAAACACCTCAAACTTGGATTCATCTGTCCACAACACTTTTTTCCAGTCTTCCTCTGTCCAATGTCTGTGTTCTTTTGCCCATCTTAATCTTTTTCTTTTATTGGCCAGTCTCAGATATGGCTTTTTCTTTGCCACTCTGCCCTGAAGCCCAGAATCCCGCAGCCGCCTCTTCACTGTACATGTTGACACTGGTGTTTTGCGGGTACTATTTAATGAAGATGCCAGTTGGGGACCTGTGAGGCGTCTGTTTCTCAAACTAGAGACTCTAATGTACTTATCTTCTTGCTCAGTTGTGCAACGCGGCCTCCCACTTCTTTTTCTACTCTGGTTAGAGCCTGTTTGTGCTGTCCTCTGAAGGGAGTAGTACACACCGTTGTAGGAAATCTTCAATTTCTTAGCAATGTCTCGCATGGAATAGCCTTCATTTCTAAGGACAAGAATAGACTGTCGAGTTTCAGATGAAAGTTCTCTTTTTCTGGCCATTTTGAGCGTTTAATTGACCCCACAAATGTGATGCTCCAGAAACTCAATCTGCTCAAAGGAAGGTCAGTTTTGTAGCTTCTGTAACGACCTAAACTGTTTTCAGATGTGTGAACATGATTGCACAAGGGTTTTCTAATCATCAATTAGCCTTCTGAGCCAATGAGCAAACACATTGTACCATTAGAACACTGGAGTGATAGTTGCTGGAAATGGGCCTCTATACACCTATGTACATATTGCACCAAAAACCAGACATTTGCAGCTAGAATAGTCATTTACCACATTAGCAATGTATAGAGTGTATTTCTTCAAAGTTAAACTAGTTTAAAGTTGTCTTCATTGAAAAGTACAGTGCTTTTCCTTCAAAAATAAGGACATTTCAATGTGACCCCAAACTTTTGAACGGTAGTGTACATGAAAACTGTTGTAGTCTATCTGTATGAAAGATCTGTTGCTCATCTTTACAAATGATACAAGTTATAGGCTCATTCTGAGTTCCCATTTTGGTCACATAGAAATGATTGAGCATTTGTTCAACTAATATTGCATCTGATTGAGTTGGTGGTCAATTTATTTTGCCCAAAAATACTTGTATGAAAAATGTATCTAAAATACGGATTCTTGATGTTAGAATACAGATACAGTACATTATTTTGAGACAAAATCTTAAAATGCTTTGAAATATAACTTTTTCTCCCCAACCTCTTTGTGTCTAGGCACACATTTACACATTTCTTCCCATATATACCTCCCATTTCACGTCTGGAGACAAGAGCAGTAAGGGAGAGCATGTCACTATTTCATCATGTTTATTTTGGGTGCTCTAGTAGGGGAGTGAACTGTATCAAAGCAGATTTATCCTGGTCGAGCAGTCTCGGCTCAGACACGCTGAAGCACGAGGGCAGACAGATCAGTTCTCAGATCCATGTCCAGCCGGGAGAAAGGCCTTCACTTCAAACACCACTGATGGAGTCACCTGTGCCTGTCAATACACGCCACTACCTGTCAGAGCCCTCAGAGAAAGATGAAAGGCTTCAAGAGGCATGAATTCATGTTAGGACAACAAGAAAGAACCACACTTCATCAAATGCTGTCATTGCTGAGTGTGGGTAGGGCAGTATTTATAGTCTATAGTGTTTGTTGCTAGTGAACAGAGTCTCATGGTTAAATCAACCTGGTGGACCAAAAGCCCTCACTTAGAGACTGAGTACCCTGACTGAGGGTGATGACTAGTCTAGCATGACTGCAGGGCAGAAAGTTTGATCCACATTGCAGCTTATTCTGGGCAAGAACCATCCACTTAGACAAGAAGAGATCTTCCAATGACAAGTGACCATTCATAGCGCATTTTGCTTTTACATGCCACTTTGAGGTGGGTCTTTCTGGAATAGATTTGTGACAGGGTGGAGGGCGGGGCCAGGTCGTGATTATACACACCTGGTCCCTTATCAGGCTAATAAAGCCTCTGAGTGGGATAAAGGCCGACTGCTGAAGGTGGTGCGACGAGAGAGAGAGATCTTTGTAAAGACAACTTTGTTTCCAAATAGACTGTCAGCCGATCAGATTAGATTTGAAATTTCTGTTTTTGTGTGCAATATGCAGCAGACGTTCAGTGAACAGACGACGGACGGTCTGTGGGTGTGCCATCTGAGACTAGGTGATGACTTGTCTTCCGAGCATGAAGCCAAGAGACTACAGTGGACATTTTAGGACTGTCTCATCATCCATCTGCTCAGTGGGCACAAAAATGGACACAATCACGCATAAACACAGTTGGGATGCGATTAATCACCTGCCAACATATTGACAAACAGAATGGAGCTGTTTCCACTCCTCCTCTGTGTTAAATGGGAAAGAATGATTAATCAAATTAGTCCTCACAAACAGGAAAACAAGAAACTGCTGCAATAATTTTCACCCTCTGTTCCATTAATGTTTCATCGAGGGCCTCTCATAAAGGTCTATATAATTGAAGTTGGAGTATTTCTGCATAACAATACAGTGATTGAATCGATGCAGAAAATATATACGATTAAAAAAACTCATTTTAACTTGTCATTGTAAAATTATATAGAAAGGCATCCAATTACTCAAAAATACAACCTACAAGAATGACCAGAACATCTAGATATAAAGTCAGTGTAAAGGGATTTAAGGGAAAGGAGGAGGTGAGAACCAGCTTGACAATGTAAATAATATTATAATGATAAACTTAAAACAAAGGACAAACACACACATGACTGACATGTCCGTAAATGATCTCTCTCTCCTCGCACCACCGTCTGCCATCGGCCTTTATCCCTCTCGGAGACTTGATTAGCCTGATACGGGACCGGGTGTGTATCGTCACGACCCGGCCCCGCCCTCCACCCTGCCACAGTCAGTTATTGTTAAGAAGTCTTATACTTATCGAGTAGTAGAGTTACTTGAACATATTGTTCTTGTTTTTGCTCAAAGGATTAATCACCTAAAAATGAAAATTCTCTCTTCATTTATTCACACTTATGCTATTCCAGATGCTATTGTGTTTCTTTCTTCGGCAGAACACAAACGAAGATTTTTAGAAGAATTTTTCAGCTCTGTAGGTCCATACATGCAAATGAATGGTTACCAGAACTCCAGATGTTCCAAAAATCACAAAGACAGTATAAAAGCAATTTGCACGATTTGCATTCTTCATGCATAAAAAAATATATACATATTGATCTGTTTCTCACCCACACCTATCAAATCACTTCTGAAGACATGGATTTAGCCACTGGAGTCCTATAGCTTAGTTTTATACTGCATTTATGTGCTTTTTGGACCTTCAGAGGGTTCTGGCCACCATTTACTTGCATTGAATGGACCAACAGAGCTGAGATGTTTTTTTTTCTCAAAATCTTTGTTTTTGTTCAGCAGAAGAAGGAAAGTCGTATGCATCTGGGATGGCACGTGTACTTGATAAAATAAAATAATTAAAATTTTGGGTGAACTGACCCTTTAAGTCAAAAGTTTCATAAAATCACCCTAGATGAGGGGATTTGGCTATGGATGATTTCTTGAAAAACTTTTTCTATCGAGAAGCATATTGTTTTCTTGTACCAAAGCTTATGCCTTCAAAATACCCAAATCCTGTGCCTCCATTTTCATTTATGTGTCATTTCCAATGGCTTGAGCTTTTCCAATGTCATTTGTACAACCTAGAAGAAATATAGCGTGTTAAAAATACATAATTGTGGGTTTAGAATTTTATTAGCCACATAATTGCCCTTGTCCTTTTAATCAAAAATTATGGTCCAGAGGTCAACTGATATCTTGATGTGCACAGAATGCAACATAATTACAGTCTTATAAAACTAAGCTGCCGAGACTCCCTTTTTAATGTACAGGTGACAGTTTAATTAACAGTCACTTGACAATATTCACAGAAAAACAGACTTTCATTGTAACTTAAAGTGCTAATTTCCACATTTGGGTACACTCAGCAGGTGCTCACTTTAATCTTGAAACAAATTTCATGCCTGTGATTGGCTTAATTGATGTTCTGAAAAGAAACTCAGCACGATGATAAAAATCTGATCAGGCTCGTATCAAATTTTAATGGATGTTTTCCCATCTATATTTCATGCATATGAATACATTTTTATACCTCATTAAGATCTCATGATTTAGGTTTTTTGGTATTGATTACACATAAAGCTTCATTTACATGAGTTTCTTATGGAGTATTGTACTCGCATACAGTATCTACTGTATAACTCTGCCAAACTCCTGTTATGAATCAGAGTCTTTGACTTGTTTTCCAGTAAAACACATAAACATCCTTGAAACAAAACAAATACACCTTTGAAGCGATGTATTATGTATTTTCTCTTATTCTATTGGCAGATATTTTTTTACTTACATATTTGATGCCTTACTTTTTATAGAGCTTTATATTTTATTCTTAAAACAAGTGGAAAAATGCCCCCCCCCCCCCCCCCCCCCCAAAAAAAATACACTGACATTCAAGATTGATTCTCTTAAACAACTCTTAATCTCACATGCAGTGTTATGATATGTAGATATTTTATGCTGTAAAATACGAAAAATACTGTTTCAAAGTATATTTATGAGCTGTTCATAGTACAAACATGAGTATCGTAGAATCACACATAACTTAAGTGTTGTTTATTACTGTATACAGTATACACCCAACTGCTTTAAATACCTTTTTCTGTTGTACAATCCACTGCCATAACCCCAGTCAACAGAAAGCTCCTTCGGTCTCTTTGCCATTCTGAGTGAGCCATTTCTGTTACAGAAAAATCGGGAAGTTTTAAAACTTCTCTGGACTGTTCATGGAGCAGAGAGTACCATAGCTAACTCTTTTCCTCAACCGCCCCTCATCCCTCATTACACATGCTTATGACTTATTTTTAGCTTTGGCCTTGCATTGAGTCCTGCAGCAGACCTCTTTCCTCAGGCCTTTGCTGACTTTCTTTGTCTCAGAGCCCTGTAGCATTTAGGCCTCTGAGACTTTAAAGAAGAGCTAACACCAGACCCAGAAAGTAAGCAGATCTCTAGACTCCTTCAAGATGACAAAGACGCTCATCCCTCACGCTGCGCTTTTGACTAAACATGGACATGGTCTTGTCAGAAAGTAACTGACTATTAGTTTAATTGTTATTTGTAGGTTTCGTCTAGCCAAAGTGCGGTTGGAAATTACACTCAGTTTCTTAAGGCTATTGCACAGGAAGGGGATGTTAGGCCATGTCACTGGATGTTTTCATATGTGTATCACATTTTTTTCAACGAGTCGTCATTTTTTGCATCTCACACCTGCTTGCCTTTGCCAATTAAATGGATTGTGTAACAGCTGAAAGCCTGCCTGGAGGAAAATGTTTGCATAATGACACTTGATAATAAATGACACAGCATCTCAAGGCTTTGTCTTTTCTCATAATCCTTGATATGGTTCTAATTGATGTAACCATAAAGCCAAATGACTCATTAGAACCATATCAGGAATTATATGAATAACCCATGACATTTTCTGTTTACAAAAATGTTGTGCCAACCCAATTGAATTAGAAATCTGGGTTCTGGGTTCTGGGTTCAGTGTTAAAGGTAGTATTTTTGTACTTTGTGCCAGAAATTAAAATCTATCAAAAGAGGGATCACACAGTGATATTCCCATAACAGAGTTTCAATATGGAGCTTGAAGAGGCGAATATAAGTGTAACTGTAATTAAGTACTTGATAAAGACTAATAGAGAAACCATATGGCCTTAGTTGGGTTGGGAAGCTAGGACCGGTTCTTGTTCAGAATTGGTTCCATTTAAAAAAAAAAAAAAAAAAAAAAACTGGAATGATTTTCATGAATTTAAGTCATGTAAATGGTTGTAATGTATATATAAATACTCTTGACAGTGTTTCATGCAGAGCTATTCAGAGGTAGTACTGCAATCTACAGTGTGCAAAACACAACAGTTTTAGAATTTGTATTTAAATTTTATTTAATATATAGTTAGTATAAATTATTGGATTGCATGTATGCCTCTAAAAAGTCTGTGTAAGCAATCCTTTTACAAGAATTGTATCACATTTATTTCTGATTTGTATGTCAAAATCTGAAATGATGTTATCATTTGGAATCAGGCTGCAGAGAGCAAAAATACAACAAGTATTGAATATGTTATTTCCAATCATTTATTTCTAAAAAGTACTAAAATAATCCTTAATGGAACCATTTCGGAATTAGAGCCATAAAGAGGAATCGGAACCAAAGTGATGAATTCCTGACTATTCCCATCCCTATTTTTGAGGATGAACAATCCAGTTCCCCTTTCATTTGGAATAACAACATTTCTCTTCTGCTGCCTTAGTTTAATTCTTAAACCTTTTTTGTGCTCATCAGACTTTAATTTTGTATTGTTGTGAAAAGAGCAGAACAAATAGATTTCCAGTAAAATGCCACATACTCACTAGTTCACATAAACTCACAAATATCTGCGCATTATCCCCATATTCACAATATCCCCACACAAGCATATGCATGTAAAAAGAGTATAAATAGCCCAGCTGCTGCCAGTCTAGGTCAGGGCAATTTGCCTCAGGCTCCATTGCATATGTACACTTTCTCTTTGCTCAGTCTTGGATCACACGGTCTCATTCTCCAGTGTGACAGAGAGTCATGCTCTCTCCTGGAGTTTCAGATTGTGAAATGACCCCTGCCCACTCGCTGTCAATGGAGACAGGTGCTGGGGATAAATGGTTGTCTGGGTGCAGTTGGTGCTCGCGCCGCTGAGGACGCATACAATCTGCATGGTACAGTAGTAATGAGAAACATCTGGCTCTCAAGATGAGAGATTGAAGGAGCCCTCAGGATTGCAAGAGATCTTTAATTTCTGTAACCTTGGGCCTTTATCCATGCCTACCTTTTGGGTTGTTACTGTAACTGTACCGGTAGATTGTTGGTGCATTTCCCGTCTTTCTTGTTTTTCCCCTTCTATCGGTGGAGAGCTACAGGTCTTTAGTTTTCTGTTTTGTCTATCTGAAAATCCCTTTTTTCTGCTGAACTTGCTAAAAAGTCCAGATAAAAACATCTTGATAGTTGGGAACTGGTTCTGTGTGGTTTCTAGCTAGTCAAAGCTGGTCATTAGATGGTCCAAGCTAATGAGCAACCATCATAAACCTAATAGACCATCTTGGTCAACCTGCCCTGCTAAAAGACTAAAAGACAGCTTAGACTAGTATGGGTTTCTAGGCTGGTTTATGCTGGTTAGTTCTGGTTTGGTGCTGGTCTAGCTGGTGGATTAGAAAAGATATACGGTTAAAGATGGTTGACCAATGAAGTCTTGCTGGTTAAGCAAGTAAATAAGCCTTGTGGGGATACCAACACACCAGTGTCCCATGCTGGAGATGCCAAAATGCTGGTCTTTTCAATATGATGGGAAGAGCTGGTAGACCACCTTGGCTAAGATGTAAAAGATCTGACTGAGCTATTTAACCATGCTCAAAAATACTGCCTGAAGTTGTTGATCAGTTTGTACAATGTTCGATCTAGCTAATATGACCTATTTTTTTTTCAGCAGGGGTTCCCAAGTATTTCTTTGGATTTGTACTGTATGAATGAATGTGCTTTGTTTGCCAGTTTATGCAGTATGTTAATTTATTATAGATCCTATGCCTATTTGGTCTTTAAATATGCTGACGTGTATGTTTGTGTTTTCCAGCTGCCTGTAAAGACCACCAGCGTGCTCTGGAGGTCACGCAGCGCTCAGAGGAGATGGGACTGATCCTGGGAGTATGTGCCGGTGGGCTGGTGGTCCTAATTCTGCTACTGGGGGCCATTATCATAATCATCAAAAAAGGGTGAGTTTCTTCAGTCAGAATGAAGACCTGAGAGCCAAAGCACGCTTTGCTTAAATCATGTCTTGGGTTGTTGATGGGAAGCAAAACAAAAACTACTTTGAATTTGTAGTCACTGACTCAAGCCCATGGGCAGTTTTCAAGTACAGTATGTCTTGAAAATGCCTTTCAAATGATGCTTAATCTGTTCTTGAGAAACCAGCCTTTAGTGCATTCAGCTATGACTAACTTAAACCAGCCCATTAAGGTTTACTGCTTAGATTATTCGGCTCAGTCGAAGGGCACCCAGGTATTCTCTCTCACATTCTCAGTGGAGAGAATGCCACGGGTTTTCATCTACTGAGATTATCTGAGTGTGAAATATTTAATTAAAGAGAAATGCAATTCAATTACTCACTTAATTAGGCCCTGCCCGCTGCCGCACTGAACCAGAAATGAGCCAATAATTGGGCGGGAAAAAGTGTGCTTTCTAAGATAATAAGCTCACACTTCTTAAAAGGTCATCAGATCCAGTGGCAAATGAGAGACACAGGCGTATTGTTCCTCATAGGAGAAGATGAATCTACACAATGACCATCTTAAAGATTCATCTTCAACAACAGATTAAGGCCATTCGTCATCTCTCTCTCATGTGATTGTCTCACCTGCATGAATAGCAGTTAGATTAGATAGCGAATAGAGACTAGTGTTTAGATTGTCCTTTTTATAATTGTAATACTGGTTTATATTTGTTGGAAAATCTGATGGTAGCTGGTTTTAGATGGTTTCAATATTGCCAAGGCTGGTTTAGATGGTTAATCTGATAGACTACTAGCCATTGGGGCCAAGGTTGCCCTGGTAGACCATCTTTAAAAATCCTTAAAACTCTAAATATATTTGAGAAGCAAAATTGCATAAAAGGTTATTAATACACTATATTTTAAATTAAGCTTATTTTTCTTTGCCTTTTGGTGAGTTGTTGTTTTTTAAGCATAAATGTAACAATATCGATTGGAGAGATTTATGCATAAAACATCTTGCCAATGGGGAAAGAAAAATAATTAATTCAAGACATTCTCTCAAAAACTAGATTTTGATTTTATTTAAAAAAAAAATTTTTTTACTGTTAAACAAGACAAAATAACTGATTAATAAGTTGTTTATTACTGTATACAGTATACACCCAACTGCTTTAAATACCTTTTTCTGTTGTAAAATCCACTGCCATAACCCCAGTCAACAGAAAGCTCCTTCGGTCTCTTTGCCATTCTGAGTGAGCCATTGCTGTTACAGAAAAATCGGGAAGTTTTAAAACTGCTCTGGGCTGTTCATGGAGCAGAGAGTACCATAGCTAACTCTTTTCCTCATGCCAAAATGACAAACTACCAGTTACTAACCAGCTTGATTAAGGCTGGTGTGATCTATCTTGAGATGAAGTTTGAAACTTATTATTTATTTATATGTGCCAAGTTAATATATCAGAGCATACAACAATCAATCCCAATTGTCTCTTTTTTCATTTTCCAACAAATGTAAAAAAAATAAAATAAAATATATATATATATATATATATATATATATATATATATATATATATATATATATATATACTTATACTTTTTACATAAGCTAAACATCTGAGTGCCGCAACCCCTCAATGCAACCAGAGATTAAGTGTCATTGGAATGCTTCTCTCTCTTCTTTTGCTGAAATAGATAGAGATATCGTACACTCATGAAAAACAGAAAATGCTGAGCCATTATATCCAAATGTGCCCCAAAATGGTGTTACTAAATGGATGCATGCAAAAGTTATAACACGTGTAATGTGGATGCAAATGGAAGTGTTCTCCAAGCGATTCATTGGACAATTTAGCGACTCTGAATACTGCAGATGTTGGGCTAAATTGCACCACGGAACTGCCGTGAAGTTGCGACAGCCAAGAGTGAATATAAAAGTACCTCACAGCAGGCCACTTTGTTTAACTCGTTAAAAAGCCACAAGACAGTTTTTTAGATTAGGCCGCCATTTCCCGCTCTGGCTGAGGTTTTGTGCTTAGCTGCATGTGTTCCATTACCTTCATGGCAAATGCAAGCTGCTGATGGCTTGCCATATTTCATTCTAATCAGAGCTCTGCCAGTGCTTGCATCTCATGTCCCTTCTTCTTCTTCTCTTTCTTCTCTTCCTCTATTTTTTTTTCTTCTCCAGAAGGGATTACTACTCATACTCTTATTATCCGTAAGTGGCTTCTTCTCCATTGCACATCATCATTTCTCATGGCTTTTTTGTGCGCTTTTTAGAGAAGGAACGGCAGTGGAGTGATGATCTCTCTCTCTCTCTCTCTCTCTCTCTCTCTCAACAACTCCCCTAATTCCGATCATTTCTTTCCCCCTTTCCTTTCACTTTCCTTTTTTGTACCTCCCCCTCTCTTTTCGTCGCCCTGTTCTCTCTGTCTCCTCAGTAGGAAGCCGGGGAACATAAATAAGACCCCCATTACATACAGGCAAGAGAAGAGTAATATGATGGGCTCCATGGAGCGCAGTTTCACTGATCAGAGCACTCTGCAAGAGGACGAGAGGATGGCCTTGTCATTTATGGACACCCACACATGCAGTACCCGCAGTAAGACATGACATATGCGCTCACACTCTGCAAAATTTCAACCCACTTCAACTTGAAAAGTTTCATTGACATCTTAAAGGGATAGTACACCCAAAAATGTTAATTCTGTCATCATTTACTCATATTCACGATGTGTCTGAATAATTGATGACTACATTTTATTCTTGTGAAAACAAAGGAGAAATTTAGCATAATGTCAGAGCAGCTTTCTTCTATTCAATGAGAGTGAATGGGGACTAGAGGCAGTCAATCTCCAAAAAGGACAAAAAAGGCACCATGAAAGCATTATGAAAGTAGTCCATATGAAAATTCAAATCATTTGAAGCAATTCAGTAGCTATGTGTGACAAATTTTAGTCGTTATTCACTGAAAATCTTGACAGCCGTGATTACCATTCACTTTCACTGTTTTGAAAAGTGGAGGTTGGATACTGCTATGAATTAATAAGGAGTTCTTATTCAATCAACATTAACTTTCAGTGCATGTTTTTTCAATAGAAAGTAAATGGTGATTGAGGCTTACATTCTGCCATATATGTCCTTATTTATAACAGTTATTTACAGCAGTGTCCTAACTACATCTTTTTCACAAAAGAAAGAAAGTCATAGGGTATTGGAACAACAAACGGTGAGTACATGTTGTCATTTAATTATTTTGGGGTGAACTATATCTTTAACACACAAACCACAAAAATTGTGAACTTAAATGATGGCCTTTAAATATTCACCACACAAGTAACTTAGAGTGTTGAACTGACTTAATCCAACAACTCTGAATTTACTTATAATTAAACTAAAGAAAGAAATCCTGGAAAGTCATTATGTCGAGTAGAATTGCCTGAAATTATAGTGACCTGTCAAATATATGGAAACAAACATGTTATTTTAACATAATAATTAAATCCTTTTTAACAGTATAAGAATTATGTTTTTATTACACTTTTAATACACATCATCCTGCGGCGCACACGGCACAAACTCGCAGGTGCTACAAGCAAAAGTGACAGGAACTGACAAGAAAGAACAAATGAACGGTTAGATACTTGCAGTCACATACACAGTTAAAGTGAGGCTCAAGTCACCTCCTGTTAATTTCTACTCATTTGTAGGCTGTGTGAAAGCGTCATCAAAACCATGGTCCCTCTGTAAGCACTTAGTCTATCTCAGCTCTGAAATATAAGAAGTGTTACTATCCACAGCTTCACATAAGTTCTAATATAGCACCTAATCTACCCTAGTGGAAGGGCATAAATCCTGATATATATATATATATATATATATATATATATATATATATATATATATATATATATATATATATATATATATATATATATATATATATCCATACATAAATCCAGTAGGAGAAAAAGAGAAAATTGCATACCTCAAACTGTACTGAACAAAAAGTACACTAACAGTGAGAGTCCACCCAAAAATGAAAATTCTGTCATCTTTTACTCACCCACTTGTCATTCCAAACCAATTGTACTTTTTCTTCTGTGGACCACAAAAGGAAATCTTTGGCTGCGTTAAGGTACGTGCACACTGTACGATTTTGGCCATGATTCTGCCGTCTGAGACACATTTCAGGAATCCTAAAGGATTTCTCGCTTCGCAGGGCAAAATCTGCAATCTTACAACGTTCAGTGTAACATGTTCACCAATGGCAGATTAATAGCCTTTGCAATGATCTTCAGCCTCTGACAAAGTTTGGGCAGTGTCTGATATTTTGCATCGCAGCCGTATAGTGTGACCGCTATTACGACAGCCAGATGAGATATTCCACTCCTCTCTCGCACCGGAAAGAAACCTGCTCCGTGTTTGCACCACCATAGCAACATTTGTGCCCAGTTATCGCTCTACTCAAGCACTTTCAATATTTTTTACTTCTTTTAATTTTATATAAAATGTTTTAATAAATAAATAAGCAAATACTTGGAGAAAAGTGTAACACATCAGCAATATGAAAACATTATTTTTATTTATCTGAATTAAATAAATAGAGAGCTTAGGCTACAAAATGAAAATAAATAAATGATTGCATTTTCTCGTTTTTTTTCTTTTCTTTACATTTATCATGCATTTTCTTTAAAACATTATTTTAATTACTATTTTATTTTTTATTAATTTTTCTTTAAACGTCTTTAAACTACTTTAGTTAAGATTCACACCACTCCAATTTTATTTATAAATAAATAAATAAAATAAAATAGAAAAATTTAACAATTTATACTGGTAAGTATTTCAGAATCAGCTTTATTGCAAATTATGCTTACACATACAAGGAATTTGTCTTGGTGACAGGAGCTTCCAGTGCACAACAATACAAAAACAATACAAAAACGTAGTTTATGGGACTTTTAAATCCAAATCAGCAAATACATTTGGATACAATAATATAAATCTATGTCAGGTTTATGCATCATCCATAGGGTATTTGCAAGCGTGATATATTATCAACCTTTATGAATTTTCTAAATTTTGCGTGGCCGAAAGGTTACTAATCTAAAAGAGGAGAAAGACACACTATAACCCACCTTTTTTGTTTTCTCCAATGTGAACAGAGAATTAAAAATGTTTTTGGGCCACAAGTCTTTTTATTTCCACAATGAATATTTGCTTGTGGTAGCTCATTATTATTGTAGGCTACCTCCCGCACTCACGTTCATTCTCAACATCTGTAATTTTCTGCATTTGTGATCAAGCTGTCTTATTATAGGCCTATTTGACAAAATCAATCTTTCATGTAAATGTAAAACTCTTTCTTGCAAATGTAAAACTATGCTCATGATGGAGTGGTATTGGAGCAACGGAAATGCCGATGTCCTGACTTTTATAGAAAGAAAAAAAATGCTCCTCCGTGTTGGGCAAATTTCGCTGTTTCGCTTCTGTTACACTCCCGTATGTGGGCCACGTTCACTGATCGCGACGATTGGGCAAGTACAGTGTGCACCCGCCTTTAGTCATAGTCACCATTCATTTTCATTGCATATTTTTCCATACAATGAAAGTGAATGTTCATTCTTCCTAACATCTCCTTTTGTGTTGCATTAAAGAAAGAATCTCAATCAGGTTTGGAACAACATTAGGACGAGTAAATGATGAAAATGTAAATTTTTGGGTGAAATATCCCTTTAAAAATATACTAGTTTTTATATGACTTGTGTTTTAAAGGCATCATGGCCAAGATTTTCAATATGGTAGAAATTAGAGCAGGCAAAAAATTTAAAAAGACTGAAAACTTCTAATAATATTAGTTTCAAAGGTATCTGACTCCATAGGCAATGAATAGTTGATGTCTCAAAGAGAGAGATCTCTTGATCAAAATGAAGTTTTAATGGCACGTCTCAGAGCTGTCTTGCTACATTTCAAGTGTCTACTGCATGGAATGTACTGTCTGCATTTCCTCTTCCTTATTGCCGTTGAGAAATTAGTAGCAGGCTGCTAATTTATTTGAATACACAGCCCTAGTCATGAATTCATAATTGCTCCCTGATCATATTTATGAATACTAATTATAAACACAGAAGATGAAGTGCCGTATGGGAATGATAATTCTTAAATTAACCCCATTATACTTGTTTAGACTTTTGTTGTTTTTATAAAATCTTTATTAATCATTTTATAAAACTTTTTCTAGGATGTATGATCTGATTACTGTTGTGCAGATACATTATGGTTGTGTTCATTTTATATATCCAATTTCCAAAAGGGATTGTTCATACAGAAATTCTTGGTTTGTGTCACCAAGGTGATCCACGGAGCTCCATGAATGAGTCCAGTAGTCTGCTGGGTGGATCTCCCAGACGGCAATGCGGGCGTAAAGGATCACCCTATCACACGGGTCAGCTTCACCCAGCAGTTCGAGTGGCTGACCTCCTACAACACATCAATCAAATGAAAACAGCAGAAGGTTATGGCTTTAAACAGGAGTATGAGGTGGGTGTGTCAGATTTCAATCAAATATTAATGAGTTGATATCTCAGATGTTGATTGAATGGGTTGATATCTCAGATGATGATTGAATGGGTTGATATCTCAGATGCTGATTGAAGGCATATAACATTGTGTCATAATTTACTCACCCTCATGTTTTTCCAAACCTGAATGACTTTTTTCTTCTATGGACAACTCAAAAGAAGATGTTAGTGAGAGTATTAGGGGCTGATTGCCTCAAGTCACCATTCACTTTCATTGGATCTTTTTTCCATACATTGAAAGTGAATGGTGACTGAGGCTGTCAGTCAATAACATTCGGCCTTACATATCCTTTCGTGTTCCCTTTTGTGCTGAGAGTTAGTAAATAATGACAGAATTTTTATTTTTGAATGAATTAACCCTTAAACAGACAATATTAGTATTTTTGTCTTGTTTTCCTATAAAATAATCTAAACCTTCTCAAAATATGATTTATTTACTTGTCAAGCAAAATGGCATAAGATATTTTGTCTTGTTTTAAGAGAAATCTGACAAAAGTAAGCGTATTTTAGACTTAAACAACAACAAAATTGGCAATTGGGTTAGAAAAATAAACTTGTTTTTCTTCTGAATTAAGTTTATTTTTCTTACCCCATTGGCAAACAGTTTATTTTCGTCTTGTTTTGTTTTGCAGTGTAGATTTATGGCACTTTTCCACTGCACATTACAGTTCGAATCGACTCGCTCAACTGGCTCGCTTTACTTTTCTGAGCTTGCTTTTCCACTGCAGTTTAGTGCCGCCTCAACATGGGTGGGATTATAGGCTGATCGTCATAGTTGTGCCACCTCTACTTCCGTGACATCATCTTAAACGTGTCACAAACATTACTGACCATAAACAATAACACGAACGCTAGCTGTTCGCTACGAAATCATTGTGCTTTTTAAAACAGTGGTTGCATGGTGATTTTACACAAGTGTAACAGTTAAATTGGCCTGGTTGTTTTAGAAGCAGAATATAGAGTTAACTTAACAAAACGTACCATCCTCCATCATGGACTCCAATAACGCCGTTACCGAGTACAGGGCACTCTCCCTCCCATTGCCATAGATAGCGTGCATTTGGTCGAACCACTTCCACTTTCTTCTGTTTGAATCACTCCGGCTGTTGTGGTCTTTGATGGTTCTGTAGTCACTTTTTATTTTTTTTTTACTGTTCCCTACACTGTTGGTAGGTCCGGTGGTAGCCATGTGCGGCCAACAGCTGAGATATTTCCTGAAAGACTTTTTCATTTTCGCATTGTTTCGTTCGTCGCTAATGAGAGGAATGTCTGCGCCTCGTTTATTGACCATGATGTGGTTTTGCGCACAGAAAATTCATTTTACAATTCGAAAGTCATGTGAACAAATTATACTGTTATCGATGTTGCTAACTTTAAAACTAGCGGGTTGATATCCCGTGTCCCAAATCCAGTGATGCCAGTAGTGACGATTCCCTCTGACCAATCAGTGATCTGCAGGGTTTTGACGTCACATTAAAAAAATAAAAGCTAGCAGAGTCGAGTTGAGTCAAGCTGTACTGTGCAGTGGAAAAGCCCCATTAGTTTTCTGTATAGTGTAATCTACATAGTAGCTAATTCTGGC
Organism: Moxostoma hubbsi; assembly: GCA_032164185.1. Taxonomy (NCBI): domain Eukaryota; kingdom Metazoa; phylum Chordata; class Actinopteri; order Cypriniformes; family Catostomidae; genus Moxostoma; species Moxostoma hubbsi. Next base: position 31,736,771 of record JAVLUX010000015.1, on the reverse strand, counting down.
CAAAAAACGCCCGCTTAGACAGAAAGGGGCTCCCTTACCGACATGTAGAGTGACTAACCAGGTTTTAATTTATTTACTCTAATTTCAGCCAATTCTTGACATTTTTGCATGCAATGTACATTGGATGTTCCATGGGCACACTGTCTAAGGCCTAGGCTTGTCTTTGGATATCATTGTGTTTATTTTGCAAGTTGTGAACTGGTTTTATTATTATTATTATTATTATTATTATTATTATTATTATTATTATTAATCTCACCACAGTCAAGCAGAAAATCATGTGGGACTGAATTTTTGATGTAACTTCTCCATGTAGTAAGCGTGTTGTTTCAAAAATGTTTCAACGGAAATGACCACAAATTTCATTTGAGTTCAGAGCAAACCGCATCCATCGGGCAAGTTTGGTTTTAATATGTTTGAAAGCAAAGTTTGAGCAAGATTTTTCTGTCATTATAGTATTAAGCTTGCTCTGATTCATTTATAGAGCTCAAAATACACTTGTGCTCTGGTGATGCTTAGAATGTGTGCTATTTGTGAGCTGCTGTTGCCATAGCGAAAGGACCTGTCGTGCAAACAATTGTCTTGCTGGGAGATCTCCAATTCCCAGAACTTTCAGTTTGCAGATCCTTGGTTCCAGAGCATTGTCAAAACATCACAAACACACATACGGACACAATAAGACCATCTCTACCCACGCACAAATACACGTTTACACACATACACACACTCTTAGCTGCTAATCATCTCTAAACAATACAACACATTCACAACTGTTTTCATGCCCAGCTAAAAAAAAACTAATAATAATAATGAAATAAAAAAAACAGCACATAAAGCTTAATGCAGTCAGTCTGTTATACTGTTGTTTATGTAGCATTTAGCCACTTTTGTGACTTAGCTAACTAGGCAACCTGTGTGTTGGATGTACAGTAAGTTTGAGTTGTTCTTCATAGATAGTCTTGCATTACTTTTTACACTGAAGAGTAACTTATTGAGATGAAAGGAGAGGTCATATAGCCCCTCAGCATTAGTGCACTAGAGTGCAAAAACTCTTATCTTTCTTTCTAACCCTCTTCCTTTCCTCAATCCCTCTCCCTGTCCTCCTCCGTGGCTAATTTTCTCTCCTCGAAGTGTGGCTCAAGTGTCTCCTCTCAGCCACACTCGTATGCACTGTTGACTCTCCTCTATCTGTTGTTGTCCACAGAGCTACGAGACAAAACATCTCTCCACATAATCAGAGTTTTGGCACCGGCCGCCTCTGGAGCTCAGCTTGTAGACTCATTAAACTCTCCCCCCTAGTGTGAAACGGATTCAGCTCAAAAATCAATACACACTCGCCTGGACATAGTGACTCTCTCTGTGTGTGTGTGTGTGTGTGTGTGTGTGTGTGTGTGAGGTCAGTGTCTTTGTGCCCCATAAGCAGAAAAAAAAGAAACAGGGTTTAAAAGACCACAAAAATTTGAGGACAGAGTTTCATAAGCTTTATTTCCCAATGGACTGCATGTACTGTCCATTGATCAGAACATATTGACAGTATCTTTAGGGTTTAAATAGACGGATATAGAAGAAAATCAGAAAAGAGGGAGTAGGGGTCTTCCTTACATGGTTTGGGGGTTTTAAAACTGCATACATGAAACGTTTAAATTTTACACAGTACAAACAAAGTCTTTGCAACAACGAAAGCTTGATTATAAATTTGAGTGAGTCTTTGAAATTGTGACATCAAATGCGCTCTCACAAATGTAAGTTCTTTTTCTTGCATGTGCGATTTCGGATACGAGGATCAGTTTTGCAAAGCACATACAGTACTGTACAAAAGTCTTAGGCACATAAGATGTTTCACAAAAACATTTGTCTTAAGATGGTTATTTATTTGCTACTTTAGTGTGTCAATAGGAAATATACATTTTATACTCCCAAGCATTCCTTTTGCAAATAGAATAGAATAGAAGAATAGGGAGCCCTGCAACAGATAGCATGGCCCTCACAGACAGAACATCGGGTTAGTCTGAGATTACATAAAGAGACAGAAGTAATTGAGACAGCCTAAATAAATAAAAGAACTGTGGCGAATCCTCCAAAAAGCTTGGAAAATCCTATCTGCCAACAACCAAGAAAACCTGTGTCCAGGTGTAAGCAGGAGAATTTGTGCTGTTTTGAAGGCAAAAGTGTCCACACCAAATATTGATTTAGCTCTTTTTCTGTTTATTGGACTTTGTATGATGTTAATTGGTTAATGAAAACTTTGTCATAATTGTTTTAAGAATTCCTCACTTTGAGTTCCTAAAACGTTTGTATAGTAATGTACATGTGACACAATATAAGGACTGTCATTATTATCATTTTTTTTTTTTTTTATAGATTTACACATCACAAGTACATCACAAACTTTGGTGTTTTGTTGAAAGACTATCAAAACTTTGGGTTGTGCGAGACAAATCCCCCCAAGAATGTTTCATTATTGTGTGCTTAGCATATACAGTATATACAGACCATATATAAAAAACGATATGTAAGAATTAAACAGGTTATTCATAATTGAAAATGTGGCTAATCTTAAAACTGAAAAGCATTTCTTTCACACATAACACATTAGAATTGACCTCTAATTTTTAACAGCTAGTACACCTGGTTTGATGTGGAAATTTTACCTCTGTTTGTATTAATAATTCAGTGAAAGCAAGACATGTTGGTCAGGGTTTGGGCGCTTCTGAGAATCTGAAATGCAAATTTGGTCTGCCTGAGATTGAGATATTGAAGTGGTGTCCACTGGAGTTTGCTGTGGAATGTAATATTTTCGGTAATATGTTTAACTGTTTTAACTAATATTTGTTCCACATATTGAAGGGAAAGTTCGCCCAAAACTCCAAATTATGTTATGTTGTCCCACACCGTATGACTTTCTTTGAAAAATTTGTATACAGTTCAAGCTGTCCATTTCCTTACAAAGAAAGCATACTGTGATCAACTGCCAAGCTCCAGTTGCCAAGCTCCTTAAGACTAGTGAGCTACATAAGTCTTCTAAAGCCATATAATAGTTTTGTGTAAGGAGTAAACTGAAATATAAGTCATTATTGACTGAGAATCTTGGACTTGCGCATATTCAAGAGTTATGATGGAGCTACCGTATGGCTTCGAAATACAGTATATAGTACACAAGTCATATTGACTACATTTATGGTCCTTTTTTGGAGCTTGGCATTGTCTTTCCCCATTCACTTTCATTGTATTCAAAAAAGAAGCAAAATTATTCTGCAAAACATCTGTTTTTTTGTTCCATAGAAGAAAGTCATACAGATTTGTAACAACATACTGTAAGGGTGAGAAATAGTTGTTTATCAAAAAGATTTATTTCAAGTTGACTAGTTGTAGAAAAAGAACCTGAAATTGTCACCGAATGTGCTTGTCTTATGGGGATTATGTACAAATGTAATGGTGAAACAAGCATTTAAAAACAAAAAAAGATTTTTACAAAAAGTCAAGGGGTTTTGTGATATATCAAAGGAAACTTACAGAAATGCTCTCTCTCTCTCTCTCTCTCTCTCTCTCTCTCTCTCTCTCTCTCCCTCTCCCTCTTCCTCTCTCTCTTTCTTGATTTGGTCATATATTTTTAGAGTTTCTTTGATGGCTGGGATATCAATAAGAAGAAGGATAAAACTAAAGGCAGATGTGATACACTGATGGGTTGTGAGTCCTTTTGTTAGTCATTACATACATATAATTATATGATTGTTGGATAGCCTTTAGAAATACTCCATTATATGAACATTCCAAATTACTTAATTGTAAAAAACTTTGTTGTGCTTACAAGAGAATGTATTCTCATGTGATTGTCTTTGTGTTTAGATGACCGCCACAGAGTGAAATTGCACCCACTGCTCGGGGATCCCAACTCAGACTATATCAACGCCAATTACATCGATGTAAGTCAGCAGTCACACTACCTCCTCTTCCAGACACACAAACATTCACACTGTTTTTTGTATTATGTAGCTCCCCTTGAGTCTTTTCAATATTTGTAGACACTCTCCCTTCTCTAGGCCATGCCACATGTGGCCTAAGATTACAAAAACTTTTTAGTTTTGATAGAAAAGTTTTGAGTCCTCTATTTGTCCTTGTAAAACAGATTTTAGTGGCAGCTGAGAGTTGGTTGCTTGTTACTCCTGTTCTTTTGTATTTGACCTACCAAAAATGTTATTTGGGCAAGATTGTGGTCCGATTTATAGACTGCTGACATGAATGGTGAAGTATTTTTATCTTTGTGCTCCTTTAATGGGAGAGTTTTGTCATGGAAAATTATGTCATCATTTACTCGTGTTATTTTACCCCAAACCTTTATGAATTTTATTTAGTCTGTGGAACAAAACAGGAGGTGTTAGGCAAAATGTTAGCTTTAGTGACCATTTCATTTAATTGCATTGTTTTTCCATACAATGAAAGTGAATGGTGACCAGGGTTGGGGAGTAACGGAATACATGTAACGGGATTACGTATTTAAAATACAAAATATTAGTAACTGTATTCCACAACAGTTACAGTTTAAATCATTGGTAATCAGAATACAGTTACATTCAAAAAGTATTTTGAATACTGAAGAGAATAATTTGCATTTTATTGTCATTTGTTTCATTTAATATTCAGACTATTCAGTTGGAAAACATTTATACATATTAACGATGCAATCTGAGTTGTTAACGATGCAATCGAACAGCAGTGAAACACTTTCTTATGATGTGTTACATTCATACAATTTCATACTGTTGTGAGGGAAGAGGTGGATATGACATAATTGAGGAATTTTCCCTTGGCAGGATAATAGAGAAGCTACATCATGTTTCTACAGCTTAACAAGTAAACAGTTAGCAACACTTTGACAAATGAAACATAAATCCAATAAATACATGATTACACCCCTTGTCAATGTTTTTATGAGGTTAGGGTATTTTTTACAAGAAATGCTAACCAGTGTAGCCATTAACATCGTATAGAAAGCTACAACCGATATATCTATGAAAATGCATGTTGGAGCATAACTTTTTTTCCTCTTGTAAGACCTTTGATATTAGAGCAAAGATCTCATAAGCAGGAAACAACAGATGGAAAAATCTTACATTTTTGTATTTAAATATTGTTTTTTCTGTAAAAAATAAATAAATAAATAAATAAATAAATAAAATCCTTAAAGCAAGATACATTTAAGTGAATTTTCTTACTTTATTTACTTGTTTATTGTCAAAACAAGTGAAAAATTTGCCAGTACTGAAGAAGTAATCCAAAGTATTTAGATTATGTGAATGACCTTGAGTAATCTAATGGAATATGTTACAAATTACATTTTACACCATGTATTCTGTAATCTGTTGCAGATAACTTTTTTAAAAGTAACCTTCCCAACCCTGATGGTGACCCTGAACATTTTACCTGACACCTCCTTTTGTGTTCCATGTTGTTTGGAACACATGAGGATGAGGAAATGGTGACATTATCTATTTAAAAAAAAAATGGTGCAGAGATGTTCACCCATACCAGCTGAAACTTTTTTCCCTTGAAACCTTGCCACTCAGCAGCTTGCCCAGGGCTCCATCAAACATTCTTTCATCAAATGAGCCATCATATTTTTCAAAATGATCCATTCGATTATCAAAATCTGTCAGACATACATGTATATACCATAAAAATCTATGACATGGAATGTTTGTGATGTCTGCCAAATCTCTGGTCAGACCAAAAAGAGCAACCGGAGATGTCCAACTAGAAGATGGGAACTTGTAGTGTTACGTATTGTGAGGAGGTACAATTTATTGTTTTTTATAGAACTATAGTTTAATTGTTGTTGGGGGGGTCAATGAAAATGTGTAAACATGCAAATGTGAATTTTCTGTTTACATGTAACACATTGCTACAAACTGTATACATACAAATGTGCATAACCTTTTTCTGTGTAGTACAGTATTGTACATTATTGACTTTTCCCAGTGAACTTTTACCTACTGTTGAAATTGGTATCTAAATAGCTCAGTGCTTACACAATAGCATTCAGCTAGATGAAACTGACATTCTTGTATTGTACAGTAAGCAGTCAGTGTCAACTAAAACAAACATTTCCAGGGTTGACTGCCATGGTGAAAAAAAAATCTCAACATTGTGACTAGTACGGCTCACACGATGACTAAAAAAACTTTTCATTTTAGTTGCATTGGCCAATTTATTGGCACAATAACTAGGTTTGGAAGCATGAATTTAATGTTTTGGGTGTTTTGCCACATTTTGCAGACATGCAATTTAGTTTTGATGTCCAATAAAACAGTTGTGACAATTCTACAGTGTAGAGAATGTTAAGACTGTTCAAAAAATTAACCAAAGCAATCTGGAAAAACTGTAAAAAGAGAGGATTGTTTTGACCTGGCAACAGACAGACATTTTCACAGACACATTTCACCTTAACTGTCTGGGCTTTTGATTCAATACATGAGTTGCTTTATCACATTGTTTATTCTAAATGGAAAGCTTTAAGCTTGAGCATTTTGCAGACTATATTGTTCTGTTGAAAGAAATGAAAAGAGAATAGATAGATAGATAGATAGATAGATAGATAGATAGATAGATAGATAGATAGATAGATAGATAGATAGATAGATAGATAGTCCACATATTTAATATTATAGTAATATATTATAGTAATAATATAGTTTTGGTGAGACGTTTAGGGCATCTACTTTGTGCATGACATGAGTAATTTCTCCAACAATTGTTTACAGACAGATTGTTTCACTTTTAATTGACTATATCACAATTCCAGTGGGTCTGAAGTTTACATACAGTTACATACAGCTAACTAAGTTAACTGTGCCTTTAGGTAGCCTAGAAAATTCCAGAAAATGATGTAAAGCCTTTAGACATTTAGCCAATTAGCTTCTGATAGGAGGTGTACTGAATTGGAGGTTTTACCTGTGTATGTATTTTAAGGCCTATCTTCAAACTCAGTACCTCTTTGCTTGACATAATAGGAAAATCAAAAGAAATCGTCCAAGACCCCAGAAACAAAAGTATCTGTTTCATCGTTGGGAGCAATTTCCAAACTCCTGAAGGTACCACTTTAATCTGTACAAACAATAGTACGCAAGTATAAACACCATGGGACCACACAGCCATACTGCTCAGGAAGGTGACTCATTCTGTTTCCTAGAGATGAATGTAGTTTGGTGCGAAAAGTGCAAATAAATCCCAGAACAACAGCAAAGGACCTTGTGAAGATGCTGGAGGAAACAGGTAGACAAGTATCTATATCTACAGTAAAACAAGTCCTATATCAACATAACCTGAAAGGCTGCTCAGCAAGGAAGAAGCCATTGCTCCAAAACCACCATAAAAAAGCCAGACTCCAATTTGCAAGTGAAAATGAAGAAATGTCCTCTGGTCTGATGAAACAAAAAATCTAACTCTTTGGCCATAATGACCATCGTTATGTTTGGAGGAAAAAAGGTAAGTTTTGCAAGCCGAAGAACACAATCCCAAGCGTGAAGCATGGCAGGGGCAGCATCATGTTGTGGGGGTGCTTTGCTGCAGGAGGGACTCGTGCACTTCACAAAATAGATGGCATCATGAGGAAGGAAAATGATGTGGATATTTTAATGCAACATCTCAAGACATCAAACAGGAATTTAAAGCTCAATCGCAAATGGGTCTTCCAAACCGACAATGACCCCAAGCATACCTCCAAAGGTGTGGCAAAATGGCTTAAGGACAAAAAAGTCAAGGTATTGGAGTGGCCATCACAAATCTCTGACCTCAGTCCAATAAGATATTTGTGAGCAGAACTGATAAAGCATGTACAAGCAAGGAGCCCTACAAACCTGACTCAATTACACCATTTCTGTCTGGAGGAATGGGCCAAAATCGAGCAACTTGCTGTGAGAAGCTTGTGGAAGTTTGACCCAAGTTAAACAATTTAAAGGCAATGATACCAAATACTGACAAAGTAAACTTTTGACCCACTGGGAATGTGATGAAAGAAATGAAAGCTGAAATAAATCATTCTCTATACTATTATTCTTACATTTCACATTCTTAAAATAGTGATCCTAACTGACCTAAGACAGGGAGTATTTTCTATGATTAAATGTCAGCAATTGTGAAAAACTGAGTTTAAATGTATTTGGCTAAGGTGTATGTAAACTTCTGACTTCAATGGTATGTAGATAGATACATAGATGGAGAGAGAGATAGAGAGATAGATGTAATTTACGGTGAGAATTGTGCACACACACATATTCTACCCACCTCTGTATTTACAATACAATATTACCTCAGTTTCTACTAGTGTCTGTCCCCTGTCATTGGGCTTAGCCGGCTAACACAAGTCTTGTTTCTTTCTTTCTTTCTCTCTCTCTCTCTCTCTCTCTCTCTCTCTCTCTCTCTCTCTCTCTCTCTCTCTCTCTCTGTCTGTGATCTGTTAATCCTCTAGCACTCTTCAGCCTCTCATTAACAGACTCTGTCTTGTCTTTTTCTACCCCCCTTTCCCATCTCTTCAACTTCGGACCCTGTAGATTCGGATAAACAGGGAAGTAAGTATTTCACAGCTCTTTCTTTTTTCTCTCTATTCCACCCTCTAGCTCTCTCTTCCTAATTTTTTCTCTGTCATGGCATTGCTCTGTTTGTATTAAACACGAGGAAGAGCTGCTCTGTGACAGAGAAATCTCCTTTATTTTCATCCCTAAATGTGGACGCATAAAAATTTCAGGTTCCATCTGTTGGGTTTCATTTATTATTATTATTTACAGGTACTTGTTTTTTACAGAACCATAAAAAATTTTAATAAATCTTCACTTCTTCACTGCCACTCTTTATCAAACATGCAAATGTAGAGAGAAGAATCAGAGGACAGGGTAATACTTTGTGCAAAAGGGAGTTGCTGGTGCACTTTTCATCTGCAGTTAGAATTCATTAACTTTTTATAGATGAATTGTACCTTAACTTTAGCAGATGCGAACTGGTCTTCTCTCAAAATGCTTTGCTGAAGTTCAGACATCAAAATCTGAAGAGAGTTACAGACAGGAAGTCAAAATTAGATGAGAGTTACAAACAGGCAGCCCATACTTCAAAAACGGTCACTGCTTATTCTTCTCAATAATAATGATAGTAGTTTTTATTTACATATGTAGCACCTGTACAAAAGCTTAAGTTATCTTTACAATCAGTGTACATTAAATCTTAATAAGTCTCTTGACAATTAATACATGAAAACATAATAGCTTGACACTTTGCAATAACTATAATAAAATAAATAAAATGAACAAACATGAAATAATGCTTAACGGATCAGTAGTTCATGTACATTCAAATATGAACAAGTTAAAAGAATTTTAAAGAATGGCATGTACACAGACAGACATATAGGTGTTTGGGCGCAGATGGATGGATGGATGGATGGCATTTTCAAAGTTTCATGACATTTCTATGATTCTAACAATTTGTTTGAACGTTATCACATGATATAAAACTTAACAGATAATTTGTTGATTTGTAAGTTATTATGAAGTGATACTAATAATAGAGACATTTGGTGAGACTCTCTTAAATCATATACAGGCACACACAAACCTTTTATGCATCACATTAGTAGCATAATTTTGTACGTTCAGTTTCTAAGCGTTGCTAAGTTAGTCAGTGTTTTGCAAAGCCATTTGATTGTCTTTTTCCCTTTAATGAGCTTTTGTTTCTTTTGAACTTTCCTACTATTTTTTAAATCAGCTATTAAATATTAAGATTTTAAACCTAATGTATCATCATCTTGATAAATGGCTGCATTTCTGCTGCATTAAGGTTCTTACAGCTTTGGGCTGGTGATATATTCATCACAGATTTGATGGCAGATAGAGCGACCCACGAACTGTATCATTACTGAGATCCCCTATTAATGTCATGCCCTTGAGAAAGACACATAACTCCAGCAGGACTGTCTCTGCAATCTGTGCTGCTGTGTAATGAATTACGCCTTATTATTCATTTATGTATTTATTTTAAATACCTTTTTCTCTTTGGATGTATTTGTCTCACTAACAAAGTAAGATTTAGTGATCTATATTGAGACATACAGACGACTATAGACTTTAATAAGTGTGAACTGTGTGTTTAATTTGAACAAAATGAACAAAACAAATCTATGAGAGATGAAAGCACTGTCCATTAAATATGGCTACCTAGGTGTTGATCTTTAAGTCAATAAAAACATTGAAAGTATTTTCAGTGTTTCAGTTTTCTGTTTAGTTTCATACACCCAACAATCAATACCCAGGTACACAAGATATGAACGGTGAGATCAAAGTAAATGAATGTAAAACTAATATACAATCATGCTTCTTTTGGACTAGTTAAGTTCCAAAGAAAAAGTCCTGATCTCTGTTCCAGCTGAATCCTTTAGGCGCAAACAACTACAATGTCTCCTTCACCATTTCTTATTCTGTCTCCGTTTTCATGTTTGTCTGTGGAGTGAACAGGAAATAGCTTGTCCAAATCCATAGTGTATTAGACTGTTTTCTTAAATGGAGCAGTAAATGACGAACAATGAAAAAACATGTCTCTATTATTCTCTACTATCTTTGTAATGAAAGCAGATCCAATTTTGGGAGCCTCCCAAGGAAGTTCTTTGAAAATGCTCAGCTTTGATGAATAAATTGCATGTTTCGAAATGTTCCTTGTGTTCCTCTCTAAATTCGAAACCACACCTGAGGGAGGAATTGTGTGGGGGACTGATCTCCTCTTATGCCAGAGTGTATTTTTCATTGTTTGTTTCCAGGGCTTCAAATGTATTGGTTAATAGTATTAGGGAATAACAAATTAAATGTAGCAACTATACTAGCATGACAGTTCTATTTTATTTTTTAAATGGTGTAGCTATTTTTAGCTATTTTTACAGTAGATTTTTAGTAGCAGTGTAGCATGACATACAATACATCATCACTGTTTGTGTATATAGTAGATACTATACTGTAGTATGCTCTCTTGTATATAATTAAAATTAGTTCAAACTATAGTCACTGTATTGTGCACAGGGTCATACAACTGAGTGAATTGAAACATGCTCTCCTATGTCCTTTCACTCCCTTCGAATGGGGAAATCCAATTCATTTTAGTCAATCGTTCATACGGATAGTTATTTTCAGTTTCATGACTTTATTTTGTTGTAATTTTAATTTATGGGTTCAATTTATGGGTTCATTATTTTGTTTTTATAAATGTCTAAGTGGCAGGAGGATTGTGGGGAGTTTGTATGTTAGTATGACCAGTGTACTGGAATAAGCAAAGGCAGTTGTCCTCTGAAGAACGTTTACACTCTGTAGGACTAGGAGATGAAAAGATGTGAAGAGAAACACAGAGAAAGGGCTAGAGACACAGGCGTGATGTTTCTGGGACACAGATGGCTTACTCAGCATGTTACATCTCTCTCTTTCTTTTAGGGTTACCATCGATCCAACCACTTCATCGCCACTCAGGGTGAGTATCTTTGTATGGGCAGAACTTGTGGATGGATGTGTGTGTTTGTTTACAGCCTGTGGTTCTATCTGGCAGTGTGCAATCCCAAGGGGAGAGCACTTCCCTCTCTTTAGTCCGTGTCTGTGTGTGTTTATGAGTGAAACACTCTTACAGATGGAATGAGTTCAGAGCAATGAAATTATTGAGGAGTTATGCGAATAGAGATGGTGAGGTGGTGTAAGAATTGCCACCTGCTGTCTTCTAGCCTAAGACCCCCATCAACACAAGCAGCACAATACCTGCTTGACCTCAGGGGGAGAGAGGACAAATTCCATTCAGATTGTGTGTGTGTGTGTGTGTGTGTGTGTGTGTGTGTGTGTGTGTGTGTGTATTAGCTATAGCCTGGGGACAGAATTGTCCGCAAAAGTGAGCTATGCATGACAAAGCCTCCCTTGGGGATATTAAGGTACATCCTCAATTGAATCCTCCAATTGAATAATAATTTGATAAAAAAGCAAATACATTTTTTTTTATTTTAAGTATATGTGCAGGTTTTGGGGAGTAATGGAATACATGTAAGGGGATTACGTATTTAAAATACAAAATTTAAGTAACTTTATTCCACTACAGTTACAATTTAAATCATTGTTAATTAGAATAGAGTTAAATTTAGATTATCATTATATTATTATCATTTGTTTCATTTAATATTTAGTCCTTTCAGATGGAAAACATTTATACATATAAATGATGCGATCCAAAGTGCATTTGAACGGTGGTGAAACACTTTCTTATGATGTGTTACATTCATACGAGCAGACAGAGAATGAATGTAACATCATATTTTGAAGTAAGTTTGAAGTAAGTTTGGAACAGAAGAAATAGAAATAAACCTTGTGTTAATTGTTAGCTTTACGCTAAGCTAAAATTCTATTTCTAGCCAGTTTACATGCACGTTACAAGTCACGATCTTTTTTTTTTTTTTTATCAAGAAAATTCATGTTAGATCATAATTTCTTTTTTCTAGAAAGACCTTTGATATTAGGGCAAAAATCATATTCTTGATAATATTTTTTTTATTGTTTTCCTGTAAAACTATCTAAAAATCCTTAAAACAAGATCATTTTGATTTATCTTGTTTTAGAAACAACACTGCTTAAGATATTTATGTTTTTCAGAGAATGTATTTTGAATGTGTATTTTGTTTTACTGTAAGATTTTTATAGTCAAAACAAGTAAAAAAAATCATCAGTGCTGAAGAAGTAATCCAAAGAATTTAGAATATGTTACTGACCTTGAGTAACATATTCTAAAAACGGAATGTATTCTGTAATCTGTAGTGGAATACATTTTGAAAGTAATCCTCCCAACCCTGTATATGTGTATATCTGTACATGTCCCCATTTAAATATCCAAGTAAGTGTGTGTGTGTGTGTGTGTGAGAGAGAGAGAGAGAGAGAGAGAGAGAGAGAGATAGAGAGAGAGAAATATCAGGCATAAACTTTCCCCCAATCCTTTTTCTCAGGCCTACTAAAACAAGGTCACCCTCTTCTCTCATCGTTGCAGATCTCCCATAAATAAATCATGACATGTTTGTGGCTTGTCTGTCTTTCCCCCTAATTGAATTTCTAGGCAGAGTCAATTGATGGGAGAAATTAGCTCTTTCTATCAGAGAGCCACATCCTGCTGAGGTTAAAAGCTGCTCCATTCACCAGAAATGTCTGCTATTGAATTACTCTCCTCAAGCCTCTGGATTACATAACCGCCTCATAACATGCAGTGACACTTGGTAAATTAAACCCACCGTGTGGAGCACTGGCTGCCATTCACTGAATATGTGTGCATGTTTTTGTTTACAGGGCCCAAACAAGAGACGGTGTATGACTTTTGGAGGATGGTTTGGCAAGAGAACTGCTTCAGTATTGTCATGATCACTAAGCTAGTGGAGGTGGGCAGGGTATGTTCTAGAATCTTCCTCATCTTCACACTAACCCATAAACCTGTTCACAAAAACCATTCATTTACTGTCAGTTTACTTGATTGTGTTTGTGTTTGTGTCTGTGTGTTCAGTATTTGGATATATGCAAATTCATTATAATGGCACTTCTTTTTCAATACAGTCATCAACATGCCAACAGTTTTCTATGTAAAACAAAACTAACTACAGAAATATTGTTTCGAGACACATTTTGTAACTTATATTTTTGTTCATACTTAGGGTTAGGGATTTGAACAAACCCCTAAGTACTAAACTTTGAGCATAACTTGTCCTGTTTGTGCTATGGATATGAATGTTGTTCATTTGATTTGTTGAGGAGAGGTGTGCTATTGCTTTTCTAAGCAATTCAAGAAATAGCCAAAAACTAATCCCAAAGCATGGCCTTTTTTGATTTGTCCAGTAAACAACCACCTAACAACCACAAAATAACCCCAAGCACCCTAGCAACCACATTGCAACATGCTTTAAAAACACTCAAAATGACAATGCCCTGTAACCACCCACAACACTCTAGCATAATGTTGGCACAGGCAAGCACCACTCATATTTACATTTCTTCATGTAAAAATATGTTTTTTTGAAATGTAAATGCTTTTCAGTTACAGTACAGTTCACACAAAAAGTACCATAAAATAATTATGGTTTGTATGGACATATTACAAGGTAGTTTCATGTTTTTGACATGTATCATGCTAATTCCATGATTTTTTGGATATGTACTACACATTGCACTACACACTAATACAATCACAGTTGGAGTCTTGATCTTGTGGTTTTGGGTACAAGACCTCTTGAGACCATATAAAAGTGGTCTTGGTCTGGATCTGGGTCTCGTTACTCAGTGTCTTGTCCTTGGTCTCAACACTTAAAGTCTTGGTCTGGATCTGAGTCTCGGCTTATGGTCTTAAGCCCTATTCGGATGGCAATTATTTTACATGGGGATGTGAGGTAATTCTAGCATTTACAAGGGGTAGTCAGTGATTTTATTGCCATCCAAATCCGAAATGTCAGTGTTTTTCTCCCACCTCTCGTGAGAAAATTCCCGTCCAAATTACCTACTGTTTTTTGACAAACACCAAGGTCATGTGGTAATTTAATTGCCATCCGAATTCTCTTCATTGCACATCTTTGAGTTTATTATTCAAAAGCCATTTTGGAAATCCTTTTCGGAAATCTGTACGTTTGCACTGCCCATGTTAACAGCTCTTGCGGTAATGGACAGTCGTGAACGTTGGAGGATTGTGTAACAGAAATTTTTGAAATAAGTGAGTAGTAACTCTTAAGTAGAAGGGAAAGAAAAAGGTTTAATTTCGACCTCCACTTTTTATCCACTATCTTTACTGTCCTTGATATGAGCAGCTTCTATATATCCTTGCATGTGCTTATGAGAGAGCACGCCAGTGCCGCAACTGAGGTGATGCGGGTGATGAAACATGTACCCCCATTGACAGATTTATTTGGCTGTCTTGTCCCTACAGTTTCTTGATTCGTTTAATTACTCTTCTCAAGAATTTTGGCTTGCTCCATATGTGAAAATGTACACTGTCTGGAGTGCTTTGCATCAGAGTTCCTTCATGTTTTAAAAATTTTATTTTCACTTTAGCTTAATTCCAAACATATTTAAATGCAAATAAAGAGGACACAGTTTGTGGATTGATAGATTTTCCATATAACAAGGGCAACTGCAATTATGTGATCGAAAAAAAGTCTCGCTCGTCCCATATGATTTAATTGTCATCCGAACCAAATGCATACATTTTGTCACAGAGGATCCATGAAAATGTAATTTAACTGACGTCACCCTGAGAAACAATTGCCGTCCAAATAGGGCTTTAGTCAAGATCAGATTATCAGTGCACTAAGAATGCACATCACATCGTAATTACGACTTCCGACCTTTGTGGACTTGGAGGCAAAGTACTTAGAGAGAAGTTACAATCCTATTTATCTGTAGTGTGTAATTGGCTAACAAGTCTTCTCTACTAATTCGGCTACAGGCACAAAAGCAGCAGTTTAAACAGGTAGGGTCGATGGGCAAGTCATTGAAGAAAAGGAGACAACAGACTTTTGCCCAAAGGCTGAGAGACAACAATCACTCCACATTGGAGAATGTTAGCAGATGAGTCTCGGGGTGCCACTCATTCAAACTCCTTTAATTTTTCATTCTGGTTAGAGTAGCTCCTTGAAAGGACTTGAGTTTACCTTAATCGATGTCATAAGATGCTCATTTACAGACTTTTTCAGAACTCAAGATTTTTTGACTGAAATGCCAGAGCTGTAGCAGAAGTTCTCAGCTTCCTCAGCTTACCTCTCACTTCTATTAGTGTTCTCCTACTGTGGGAGTGCTAACCATTTGTTTTTAGAGCCTGAGCTATTCTGTCATGTATGTCTGTCACCACACAGTCTCTATCCAAAGAGGAGATGTTGAAGGTGGGGGACTGGTAGTCAGAAATAGCAATCATTAATGATACAACACCCACAAACAAAAAGTATATAACTGTGAATAAGCCACTGATACTCCCTTACACCCCTGATGGCAAACAGACAGGGTGCTTTGTAGCAAGCAGATTTGGAGTGTTGATCTTGTGGTCTTATATAAAAATGGTCTTGGTCTGGATCTGGGTCTCGGCTTAAGGTCTTAGTCAAGACCGCAGTGTATTACCAGTGCACTAAATACAATAATTATTTCAACCACTGGTTGGCACGGCATCTTCACCATTACTGTGAATTTGAAAGTGCTTCTGCCTCTGTGTGATCATGCATCTCGCTCTTCACATGAATGTATGTGAAAGAACTATGGACTAACAACACAAAGCAATCATTAGTGATTTATGGTTATAACTGGCATTTAGTGATTATGTCTTTAGTCACAGTAGCTGCAGGACCCAATTTTTTACGCTTTGGGAGTTTTTAGGCGGGAGTGTCCAGTATTCTTATGAGTTGTTGGCGGGAGAAGCGCTGCACGATTTTGACAAAAAATTATAATTGAAGATTATTTCCCTTGATATTGTAATCACTGTATATAATATTAATTAACATAAATGTACTGTATGCCAAATTATTTATGTAGCTACACATCCCAAACAAGCTGAGAACTGTGTTCCTAAATTAGTTAATTGCTGTTCTATGCATCAGTAAATCAAGACAGTGACTAAATGTTCAACTTCACATATATTATAATCAATGAAGCTGTCTACACTGCATGCTAAATATCTTATTTACATAATTTCTACACATTTCACCTGCAGAGAAATCATTTATGGTGGTCGAGAGCATCAAAAAGTTTAAATTTCTTGGCTTTTTCAAATGAGGAATGAAAAACGGTGGGCGGCAGCCAATCACTGTGAGCAGTAACATCTGCCATAAGTGCCTAAAATATGCCTTTAATGCTGAAGTTTCTGCTGGATTCAGTGCTTTAATCACATCATCATGTACAGTGAATCCGGAAAGTATTCACAGCGCTTCACTTTTTCCAAATTTTTTTATGTTACAGCCTTGTTCTAAAATGGATTAAATTCATTATTTTCCTCAAAATTCTACAAACAATACCCCATAATGACAATGTGAAAAAGTTTGTTTGAAATATTTGCAAATTTAAAAAAAATAAAAAATCAGATGTACATAAGTATTCACAGTTTTTGCTCAATACTTTGTTGAAGTACCTTTGGCACCAATTACAGCCTCAAGTCTTTTTGTGTATGATGCTACAAGCTTGGCACACATATTTTTGGGCAGTTTCCCCCATTCTTCTTTGCAGGACCTCTCAAGCTCCATCAGGTTGGATGGGGAGTGACGGTGCATAGCCATTTTCAGATCTCTCCAGAGATGTTCAAATGGGTTCAAGTCTGGGCTCTGGCTGGGCCACTCAAGGACATTCCCAGAGTTGTCCCTTAGCCACTCCTTTGTTATCTTGGCTGTGTGCTTAGGGTTGTTGTCCTGTTGGAAGATGAACCTTCACCCCAGTCTGAGGTCCAGAGCGCTCTAGAGCAGGTTTTCATCAAGGATGTCTCTGTACATTGCTGCATTCATCTTTCTCTCGATCCTGACTAGTCTCCCAGTTCCTGCCGCTGAAAAACATCCCCACAGCATGATGCTGCCACCACCATGCTTCACTGTAGGGATGGTATTGACCAGGTGATGAGCGGTGCCTGGTTTCCTCCAGACATGTCGTTTGCCATTCAGGCCAAAGAGTTCATCGTACCAGAGAATTTTGTTTCTCATGGTCTGAGAGTCCTTCAGGTGCCTTTTGGCAAACTCCAGGTGGGCTGTCATGTGCCTTTTACTGAGGAGTGGCTTCTGTCTGGCCACTCTACCATACAGGCTTGATTGGTGAAGTGCTGCAGAGATGGTTGTTCTTCTGTAAGGTTTTCCTCTCTCCACAGAGAAATGATGGAGCTCTGTCTGAGTGAACTGCGCCAGTGGATATGTAAATGCCTCTGATTGGCTGTTGCATTCATACTCTCAACAGACATGTCTGTGATTTTGTAAAATAAACATGGTTATTTTGTTATATTAATAACGCATTATTTACACTTTTCTTTTACTAATTTTCTTGGGGATTACCTGAAACAATAAGGTGGTAAAGTTTGATTATTGACTTGATCCTTGTTCAGTTAAGTAAAATAAATGAAAAGGTGTTAAAACATAACTGTTGAATATTATGAATTCTAACATGAAGTCTTGCAGACTTGAGTGAGATTTAAGATGACATATATTTGATGAATATAAAACCGAAAAGTAATGTCTCTCTTTGGCGTAGGCCCCGTCTGGTGGTCCAAAGAAGTTGTACTCTGAACCGTCATATCCTGCCGGAGATAGGAGGCAGGGGCGAGGAGCCTACTCCTGTGCAGGACGGGACTCAACTGATGGTGGTGGGGTGGTGGAGTTTGCCGTGTTAGCACACTGAAACAGCAATGTGATAGATTGTGAGCAGACTTATAAAGCAACGGCTTAAATGTAATTGGCTGAGAATTACCCAGCTAATGGTGCGATGATGTACAGCTGCTAGACTTCCCGCTAAAACTACGCTGCGCTTACATTGATTGGTTCATTGAAATTGAACTGACAGGTCTTGGTCTGGATCTGGGTCTTGAAAGTACAGGACAGTACAACAATTTACTAAAAATCAACAGGACAATAGGCACAGTGAGAGACAGTGTGAGACAGTGCAGCGCCAACCAGTACACAGTAGTGCAAAAAGATGACAGTTTCTATAAATGCCAAATGTAAACATAACATACTATGAGATATTGTTATATGGACATAGCAGTTATTGAGGTAGCAGCCAGGTATAAAATGACAATAATTAAAGTGCAACTCAGGACACGTGTGTGTGTGTCAGACCAGTCTCTGAGTATTGAGGAGTCTGATGGCTTGGGGGAAGAAGCTGTTAAACAGTCTGGCCGCGAGGGCCCGAATGCTTCGGTTCCTCTTGCCAGATGGCAGGGGGTTTGTGTGAGGGGTGTGTGTGGGGTTGTCCACAATGCTGGTTGCTTTGCTGATGCAGTGTTTTTGAAAATGTTTTTGGTGGAGGGAAGAGAGACCCCGATGATCTTCTCAGCTGTCCTCACTATCCTCTGCAGGGCTTTCCGAAACGGTGCAATTCCCAAACCAGGCAGTGATGCAGTTGATCAGGATGCTCTCAATAGTCCCTCTAAAGAATGTAGTGAGGATGGGGGGTGGAAGATGTGCTTTCCTCAGCCTTCTAAGAAAGTAGAGACGCTGCTGGGCTTTCTTGGCAACAGAGCTGGTGTTGAGGGACCAGATGAGGTTCTCTGCCAGGTGAACACCAAGGAATTTGGTGCTCTTGATGATCACCACAGAGGAGCCATTGACGTTCAGCAGAGAGCGGTCACTCTGTGCTCTCCAAAAGTCAACAAACATCTCTTTTATTTTGTTCACATTCAGAGACAGGTTGTTAGCTCTACACCAGTCCGTTAGCCGCTGCACCTCCTCTCTGTATGCTGACTCGGCATTCTTGCTGATGAGACCCACCACGGTCGTGTCATCAGCAAACTTAATGATGTGGTTCGAGCTGTGCATTTCTGCACAGTCATGAGGCAGAGTGAAAAGCAGTGGACTGACCACACATCCCTGGGGGGCCCCAGTGCTCAGTGTGGTGGTGGTGGAGATGCTGTTCCCGATCCGGACTGACTTAGGTCTCCCAGTCAGGAAGTCCAGGATCCAGTTGCAGAGGGAGGTGTCCAGGCCCAGTAGGTTCAGCTTTAATCAGGTGCTGAGGAATGATTGTGTTGAATGCTGAGCTGAACAGCATTCGAATGTATGTGTCCTTTTTTCTAGGTGGGTGAGAGCCAGATGGAGGGTGGTGGCAATGACGACATCTGTTGAGCGGTTGGGACGATACGCAAACTGCAGTTGGTCTAGTTAGGAGGGCAGCTGGATCTTAATGTGCTTCATGATGAGCCTCTCGAAGCACTTCATGATGATGGGTGTGAGTGCGACGGGACGGTAGTCGTTGAGGCAGGACACTGAAGACTTCTTTGGCATTCGTATGGATCTGGGTCTCGAGGGGTCTAGTCTGGGTCTGGGTCTCGAGGGAGAAAATCTGGGTCTCGATGGGTCTAGTCTGAGTTTTGGAGGGTTTGGTCTTGACTACACCTCTGAATACAATAGTGGTCTACCCTAGTACCATGTAAATACCTTGATATATAATAGTGGTAATGTTGTTCCTTTAGATTTTTGTTACTTCCTTGCTTTGTTGCCCACGTGTTTCAGCATTTCCAAACCACCTCTGTTTCTTCTCCGACATAATTCTCTTTCATTTTCCTCTTCACGCCAGCATGAGGCCCCTTCAGTGCTACAGAGACAGGGTCTGCTGTTCACAGAGTCCTCTTAACGGCCTGTCCCTGCCCTCATGTGAAATTGTGGCTCTATTATGAACACAAAAACACTTTCCCTTTCTACGATAAAAGCTGAGAACCTCAGGGATAAATGGATGATGGCCTGGGTCTGACAGCAGATCTAACTGTTTGTATAACAGCCATGCAGAAATAAACTGAGTTTACTGTACAGTAGGGCTCCCTTCGTATGGTTTGTCGGTTTAATAGCATTTGGTGCTGTAAAGCTAGGAGACTTTAAAAAAACAAAATAGACTTAGCTTGAATTATTAAAAGCTATTGTACACCTCCTGTGTTTTATTAACCAAGTTTGTTTGTTTTGGCTTGTTTTACAGGTGAAATGCTGTAAGTATTGGCCGGATGAGTCTGAGATGTATGGAGACATAAAGATTACACTGCTGAAGACGGAAACTCTGGCAGAGTACACAGTGCGAACTTTCGCCCTAGAGCGGGTACAAGACAATTTCTCTCTGTTTCTCCTTAAGTCCTTTCTCAATGAAATCTTATTTCTTATTATATTTCCATTTTAATGGTAGTGATAGCAGAGGCAAGAAAAGAAACTGTGGTGTGGGGAATCATAATGCGAGCCAGACTTGAACTTTCATCTCCCACATGAGCAACATAGTTTAATGTGCTGGAGTATGGGCTCTAACTTGGATCTAACTAGGCCAAGGATTCAATGCACTCCCATTTCTCACAGCAGGACCAATACAATATGCTTTCCCTTTAAATTATATAATCTGTTATGTACAGGATAATAAACAGTGAACAAATGTACTAATTAGGTCTTTTATCATCATAAAGGTTTTTTTTTTTTAAATAATGACTAACTGGCTGTTCACTATCCTGCTATTACACGCTACTTACCACTACTAACCAAATATACAAATAAATGGACATGAAATATTTGAGTAATTTTATTTTGCATGAAGAACGAGCCCACAGTGTGATACAAGAGGCACAGCTAAGGTGGAAATCACTTGCCTGAGACTTCGGCTATTATACAAATGTATTTTACTGCCGATTAGCATCAAGTATTCCAGAGAGCCGTGTAATAAACAATCATTTGCCGTGGGATATGGCTGTGCATTGGTATGATGCTAACAGATTCGGATAGAAGACATTGTGTGTGTGTGTGTTGCGTATGTGTATGTTAGGTGAGAATTTGTACTGACAGTCCTTTAAGTTAAATGGAGAGAAGCGCTTGAAACCCAGCAGAGACCCACCGAGCTGTCTGTTCAAGTATTAGAGCTGCCTCATCTCAAAACGCTTAATGTGGGGCACATTAAATAAAACATAATTCTGTCCCTCTCTCTCCCTCACTGTCTTTCACATTGTCTCTCCCTCACTCTGACTCTTTTACTCTCTGATTCAATGGCACGAAGCAAGGGGTAAATGTGGGTGTGTTTACTGAAATTAGTTTGATTTAACCTCCTCCTCCTCTACCCCTTCTCCTCTTATCCTCCTCTTTTCTGGTCTTTGGAGGCGCAGCTCTGTCGACAGCCTTTAATGTGAGTTTTGTGTTTGATGCAGCACTGTCAATCAAACACAGGGCTGTGGGTGAAATGATGTGTTTGTTTTCACTTGTGTTTATGAGACTGTGGGACAGGCTTCTCCCTGTCACCATTGGGCAGGCTTGCCACTGAAGCATTCCTCCTGTGTATTCAAATAGTGAGCAAATAGGGCACGGTTGACAGTTTCGTTTTTGCACTTCAAAATATTTCACATCCTTCTGCTTACTTTCAAAAGTGGCTAGAGAGAAAAATAGGAATTCTCTAAGTACCCTGTTGAGTTAACATACACACCATTCAGTATACAGCAAAACCAGGAAGCTCTGAGTAGTGTTTGTTTCACTGTCGCTTTTGCTAATATAAATGTTGAGTTTCTCATGGTGGCCACTTTTCTCCACTTTTCAATTTTCTTCTTCTTAAGATTTCTTCTAATCCAAGTGGTTCGCAACTGAGTTTGCTTCAGGTACAATTGTACAAAAGTAAACAAAAATATAATTATAATGTCCCAAATTTGGAAATTAATTGATACCTACATTAACTTAATTGGCCCAAAGATAATTGTCTAAATGTCTCTAAAATTTCTATTGTTTTTCATGCTCTTAGTCAACAACATTAGTCAACATGTCCTGTCTTATCTCTCATTGTTAATATAAATAAAAGAGGCAATAGGGGGAAAATAAAATTAAAAAAAGGATCTTGTTGGCAATATGGGTCAATATCTGTTTACAGTCTGTGTACAGGATTCAGTTTCACACGCTGCCTTCGATACATCTGGACATTAATTTGATAACTAAAACTGTGATAAATTGTGTTTGACTTTCAGAGGGGCTACTCCGCCAAGCATGAAGTGTGCCAGTTTCACTTTACATCATGGCCTGAGCACGGTGTCCCGTACCATGCCACGGGTCTGCTAGCCTTCATTCGCCGTGTCAAAACTTCCACCCCACCTGATGCTGGACCTGTTGTGGTTCACTGCAGGTACGGAGCTCTTTATTCAACCTGAAACACTTTTAAAGGCACTCTGCATGTCACGGTGGGGGAACTACCCTTATAATTCACTATGCATGAAACATTTTAGTACTTAATCCCACTAACCACATACTCATTTTTGATTATTACTATTATCCACATTGTAGAATAATAGTAGTCATTAAACATATGAAATATCACTAATGGGAATAGGGAATTAACAGCTGTAATAATACATTAACAATTCCTGCTTCATTCTGAGTCGGGCATGACCAAATTAATGACTTGTGGGTCAGTAAGTTATTTACTAAAAAGATGTGGCTGATAAGAGTCATTCATTCAGTAGATAGCACTATATGTTTTGCTGTTTAGTTAAAAAAAAAAAAAATGCTCATAACAGTAATTTCTTCAAAAATTGGGCTACACTGGTCATACTGTATGTCTTGTGCAGCACAGTGGATTCAAAATAACCAGCTCATAAGAGTCATTCATTCAGGAATCAGACTAAACTTGTCACGCTGTATGTTTCACACTGTAGATTCAAAATAGCCAGCTCATGAGAGCAATTTGTTCAGAAATCGGACTACACTGTTTATGCTGTAGTTTCACACTGTGGATTCAAAATGCCAGGCTCATAAGAGTAATTCGTTCAGGAATCAAACTACACTGGTCAAGCTGTATGTTTTGTGCTGCTGGTTCAATAGCGGTGTTGCAGTGCTTTTGAAAGTTGCAGGAAACACTGTTTGGGTATTTTAGGATGGTGTTCCATTCCTAAGGTCGAAAGAATGCACGTTCCAAAACAATTTATGTAAGTCATGTACATCATTCTGTTCTGTAATTTATTTATTTATTTTTTACAAATGGAACCAGTTCTTAAAATTAATCAGTTCTCATTTCCCAAGCCTATTGTCTTCGGTTGTGGACAGAGTTTGCAGCTGCCTCAAAACTTGACCAACTTGTCTGTAGTCTATCAAAGAAAAAACTTTTGTCTTTTTCCCACACAATAATCTTTGATGAACCTCTTGCTATCTGTCTTTTATCTCATTTTCTCTCTCTCTCTCCATCTCACTTCCTCTTTAGTGTTGGGGCGGGCCGAACAGGCTGCTATATTGTGCTGGATGTGATGCTTGACATGGCAGAGTGTGAAGGAGTGGTGGACATCTACAACTGCGTGAAGACCCTCTGCTCAAGGCGCATCAACATGATCCAGACAGAGGTACGCACACACATTTACTCATGATTCACTGTACCCAAATATGCAGTATGCTTAGCAAATGACACGTCTTGCATTTGCATAGTCATAAGCTCAGTATGTGTTTTTATGAATATTCAGGATGTTTAGCCTTGGAATGCCGTGAAAAGTGTGTGTTGAAAGGTGTGAATGCAATAATCGCCTTGGTTGTATCTGCTCGCATCTGCGGAGGCATGTGCTTTCACTTAAATATTCCGATATTTGCATATCCAAACTTTATTATGTAAATCCCACAGTTTTTTCACTGTTTACAATATTAGTCATTATTAACTAGATACGTCAATTAAATCCATCCCGTGAGTGTTTGTTTATTTAGAGCAATGTAGACTTGCTCACTCCGTGCACTTTGAAATGTGTGATGAATTACTCTAGTAAATTGTTTATGTCCTTTCTGTTCCATTGTAAACATTAGCATAGAGTAATTTACTCTATTTACTATATTCTTTCTCTCTTTTTCATTCTACTCATTCCTTTTCTGAGCTGTTCTCTTTTCTATCTCTGTCTGTATCCCTGTTTTATTGCTGCCACTCTATCTTTCTTTCCCCATCCCCAAATGTGTTCTCTTTATCTGTAGGAGCAGTACATATTTATTCACGATGCCATTCTGGAGGCATGCCTGTGTGGGGAGACGGCTATCCCGGTAAACGAGTTCACCATCGCTTATAAAGAGATGCTTCGGGTGGATTCTCAGAGCAACTCCTCACAGCTTCGAGAAGAGTTTCAGGTCTCTACCTCTCCTGCCTTGAAAGACCCTAGATGTTTTGTGTTTTTCAGCCCATAGGTAGTATTAGCTAGTGTACTCCTAAAATTTATTAAAAAAAAAAAAATAGAAAGTAAGTTACAGACTTTCTTTTCCAGAAAATTGACAAAAATATTGATGATAGTCATTTTCTACATTGGAGCATATAGGAAGTTGTCGTATACCATGTCAGTGTTGTTTTAGTATGTGTTTTGCTGTGACAAATCAGAGGCTATTGACTATTTAAAAGACAAGGCCTTAATGTCTCACCCCAAGTTCCTGTTTCAATAGAAAATACATCAACACAGGACAGAAAATTGTGTTCACCCATTTCATTGGGTCTTTAATGGTAACTTAAAATAGTGCTATTGTGATGCCTTTATAGTATTCACATGTCAACTCTAACAGTCATGTAATTTTTAACCTCCTGAGACCCCCGTGTGACTGCTGTGTACGTTTTCCATTTCCCATTTTGATTTGTAACTAATAGTACCTAATAAACAAGCAAAAAAATTTTATACAATTCTATAGATTCTGCAGTTCCTAAAAATGTATGTCCACATATGTGGACAGCAGGATTAAGTTTTGAAATTGTAAGTTATTTGAAGCTATATAAAGCAAAATTTTCATAAAATAGTTTATGTCCAGGAGTGTTGGTAATTCATGTTTTTGAGACATTATGGGCATTACTGCTGATTTTATATAAAGCTGAATAAATAATTCTGATTAAAAGTAATGGTAAGCATCATCAAACCACTGCCAACCATGTTAAAATAAGATTTTGCATGTAAAATTCTGAATCTAGGAACTCAATATCATTATCTGATGTCTGCCAAACGTGTTGAGTGGTCCAAACATCATCTGCAGCATGAAACTAAAATTATGACCAGATGTTAGAAGTGATTGCACTAGGCTGCATAGGATTAGTTATAGGATACTCCCTTGTTCCCTAATTAGTGAATAACTTAACTTCCAATGTGCTGTCTGTCTTCACTGGTCTCAGACCAGTTTGAAATGCACCTTTTTTCTCATTCTAACTCCATATACAAAAAGCAACATTTTCCAGTTTATGGATACGCCCATTGATCCTCAATGTGGTAATGCACAGTTAATGTAGGATTGTTATGGAAAGTTAGTACAGTGTGTAACAGTGTGCCGTTTCATGATGATCAATGCAATTTTTTAAATGGCATATTGGACTAAAATAGAGACTCTTTTGACTCAAACAGGTTTTAATGTGAAAACTTAAGCTTGTTTCTTACCAGATGTAGTTTTGTTGCCATTTCCCTGAAAGACAAACTTGGCTGAGATTGGCACCATGTTGTTTTGTCACATGACTCGGTGCGCTGAAGATTTAACTTTTCATGACAGCCTAGAGTCTCCTGAACTGAGATCAACTGTTTTTTAAAAAATTGTATTCAGCATAGCCTATAGCAAAACCAAATCGTAATGTCTAGACATGTGGACGGAGGTTCTCACAAGGTTAATGTATTGTCTTTAGGGTGATCAACTTCTTATGAAGATAAATCTTTGAGATAGATAAAAATAAGTAGTTTATGAGAGAGGGCAAAAACAGTACCTGTGTTTATTGTGCATTTTCATAATCGTCAGACAACCTGTCTATTTTTCACTGCCTTCTGAAGTTAAATACACTGTTTTCATGACAGAGATTAAGATTTTTAGTTGTGACATGGCTTTAAAATTGAATCTAAGCAAAGAGAACAAACAATGCTATAATTCAATGCTAAATCTGCTCAATGGAGCAATGCGAGCTTGACAGCAGCAGTCAAACAAGAAACTGAGCTATGCATAGTGCGACACACACGATTCACATAGATTAATGATCAATACTGTTGAATACATTTATTCAACAAGCAACTTTCAGTGCAGCTAGACAATTCAGGGGACATTTAAATAACCGTTTTGACTCTAAAACAAGGCCAGAATGTATAGCCACATAGGTTTTTACAAGGCTGCAATGATGTGGGTTATTTTGGGTGTAAATTGGTAACATGTGGGCGTACTCTACATACATACAGATTTAAATGTGGAAAAAACAAGCAATGATAAACAGAATAATATGAAAAATGCTTTCAAAACATCCTAGAGATGCTAATTTCACACACGTTTGTTTGGTGCCACACTATAGGACTACAAAAGATGCTGTATAAAGGACAACTGCAATAGTGTAGGTCCATTCAGCTGCATGCATTCACAAACATTTGGACATACACCTACAGTACATATACGCACATATTTATAAAGAAAAAAACAAGCAATAATAAACCAAATAATATTAGAAACTCTTTACAAAACTTCAATCGCTCATTTCACACACTTAAATATGTTTGGTGGACGATGCCACACTTAAGTACTTGTACGGGCATCATAGATGAAAACTCACCACTAGTAGAGTATTGATGACAGAACTTTAATCAATAATTTGTAATTCACTAGCTGCCAAACATAAATAATAAGTAATAGCTTGCACTGGTTGTCCATTGGGATTGGTACTCACTTTCTGAACTGTAGTCAGCCATGTTTCATTTCACCACAGCTCCTGAGGGAGTAAAAAGGCAGCTGAAGGTAATTAAATAAAAGATGGACCACTCCACATTCTGTATGTCGCTGAAAATACTTTTATTGATTCGGAGGGAAGCTACATTTCAAAGGGAGACTAAACTATCCTCTCTCTGCAGCAGTTACCTCTGTATTGTATTTTTCGGACTTTACATTCTAGGTGAATTATAATAGAATTATAATGCATTCATTACGGACCATTTCTTGCTGAGGCTTGGAAATCGATTGTGCTTTAGCTGTTAGGTGCTAATGGAGGAAATGTTCCATGAGTTCCGTGCACCTATATTTCTGACGTTTATCTTGACATCATCTTTTGTTTTAAATGTGGTTATTATTTCCTTTGGCTGTACTTGAGAACCGCAAATCTCTTTACGTTTGGGTTTTCCAGGGATTCAGTACACAGACTTTAATAAAGAGAAAATTGCACACCTCATCTCGGTTTGAATTGTAACTACTGTATTTATGAGCTCATAGGAACTGTGTTGATTATGTACAGTATGAGGTCGGCCTTGTTTTGCATTTTCTTTAGTAATAGCAGTTACAGTGTGAGTGAAATTAAATACTTTTTAAAGCTAAATCCAAAAGCTACCATCAGAAATCACCAGATGCACAACACTATATGTGTAATGTAAATCATCATAATCTTTGTTGAATGTATTGTTCTTTGACTCATCCACCCATTGTCAGTTGATTGAGCACAAAGCTGTCAGTGATGTCTCAAGCTCTTAGATTTTTTTTTAACTCATAGTTCAGCAGTTTAGCATATTTGCAACATCCATTTTTCATATTGTCCCTCTTTTTCCCAGACACTAAACTCTGTGACACCTCATCTGGATGTCGAGGAGTGCAGCATCGCACTGTTACCACGAAACCGAGAGAAGAACCGAAGCATGGATGTTCTCCCACCGGACCGAGCCTTGGCCTTCCTGGTGACCACAGAGGGCGAGAGCAACAACTACATTAATGCTGCCCTGATGGACAGTTTCCACCGGCCTGCTGCCTTCATCGTAACCCCCCACCCGCTACCCGGCACGACGTCCGACTTCTGGAGGCTGGTGTTTGACTATGGCTGCACCTCTGTGGTCATGCTGAATCAGCTGAACCAGTCCAACTCTGCCTGGGTAAACAAGAGTGAAACAGGGATGGGGTTAAAGGGCAGTTCACCCCCCACATTTGAAAAATTCCATGATTAATTACTCACTCTTATGAAGTTACATACCTGTATGAGTTTCTTTCTTCCATTGAGCACAGAATTTTAAAGAATGTACTGGTTGCTTTTAAAGTTTTTAAGCTTGGAAGTTTTTGGAGGCTTTCAAGCTACAAAAAGTATGTAAAATATAATAAAAATGTCATAAATGTGGTCCATTACTCCTTGGTGTGTTGATGACAGTTCATGACAGAAGTAGCAATATCTGATTTGTGGATGAATCGTTTATTCTGGTTTTGAAATTCAGATCAGCTGATTAATTGAAAGGATCAGGCTCAAAATAACGATTTGTTAATTAATTGTACAATGTACCAGTTTCTCATGAATGCCAAGGAGAGCTGCTGTATGGCAGATATTAAGATTTTCAGTGACCAAAAACATACATTTGGATATGTTCCTCACACAAAGCTAATGTGTGGCTACAGAAGAATTGGAATACAGCAGACGTGTCATATGGAATGCTTTTATTATAGTTGTATGGCGCTTTTGCATCCTTTTTGAAGTTTGAATGCTCCAGTCCCCATTTATGGTAATTGCATAAAAAAGTGCAACCAGTACATTCTTCTGATTTTTTTCGTTTGTGTTCCAGCAATGAAAAAAATTCATATGGGTTTACAAAGACATGAGGGTGAGTAAATAATAGAGTTTATGGGTGAACTATTTACTTTTCCTTTAATTCTTCTGCAGTGTCCACACTGTGCCTCTTAAATACAGCCTCCAAAAAGGACTTTTGTGAATTCAGTGGGCATTTTTCTAAATACATCTTTATCGGTTGCATTTTACATCACAGCCGTTCTTTGAAGTCGTTTAAGCTATTTTGTTCCCTGCTTTTCTTAATCTCCCTATGAAATGTTCTGTATTCATAAGCTTATAGTCAAGACTCATTTACATACGACTTTGAGTTGTGGAGTAGCGTTCCGGTGCTCTCCTCGATCACGGCTCGTTCTGAAAGCCTTGACATACGCTAACATGCCGCCAGTTACTCAGTGTCACTCTCGGAGTCCCTGTGTTCATTTTTCTCTCTGTGGTGGATTAACGTCTATCTCGCTGTCATTTTCTCTTGCTCTCTCTTCTTCATTCACTTGATTGCTCTCTGTGGTCCATAAGTATTAATATTTATCACCTCGCTTGCTCCACTTTCATTAATGTTCTCCCTCTTCCTTGCATTCTTTCTCACTGAGTCTCCGCCTGTTGAATTTCAGCTCAGTTCAGTTCTTTGTTTATGTTTTATATGTTGAAAATGTTAACATATGTTAACATTTTAAATGTTAAAAGCAAGTGCTACAAAGATATTTT
Source organism: Moxostoma hubbsi (assembly GCA_032164185.1). Taxonomy (NCBI): domain Eukaryota; kingdom Metazoa; phylum Chordata; class Actinopteri; order Cypriniformes; family Catostomidae; genus Moxostoma; species Moxostoma hubbsi. The sequence goes on along the minus strand of JAVLUX010000015.1, from coordinate 31,706,889 downwards.
TAAAGACTAATCAAAATATCGATTTGAGGTTTGGAATGTAACATACATGTTATGAAATTATGTCTTTTTTTATTTACAAAATGTTTAGTCCTTTAAATTTGATTCTGACCATGTAGTACTATTGTTTGGATTGTATATTTGTTCTTCATATTGTATTTTTGGGTTTGGCCTCTCACTATCCTGAACTTTCGGCATTTATAATTAGCTGAAACGTGCTGAAACTGAATTCACTGTAATTGAATGGGACAAAAACAATTAAACCTAATCCCTCTACAACCCCCCTGCCCCTAGAACCTCTTTCCCACCAGAACCATTTTCCCTACCAAACCTCATTCCCTCAATAACCCATTTCCCTTCAGATCCCTCTCTTTATAGAACCCTTTTCCGTCAATAAATCTGTCTCTCTCTAGAATTCCCTTCAGAACTCCATGTACCTCTAGAACCCCTTCCCTCTAGACACTTATTCCATCAGAACCATTTTCCCTTTAGAGCCCTTTTCCCTTCAGATCTAATTCCCTCTTGAACCCCTTCCTCACCAGAACAATGTTCCCTTCAGAACCCCTTTCCCTTCAAAACCCTCTCCCTCTAGATCTCATTTTACACCACAACCCATTTTGAACCAGAATCATTTCCCTTTCAGAACTCCTTTTTCCTCTAAAATCTTTTTCTCACCAGAACCCATTTTCTTTCAAAACTCCCTTTCCCTCTAAAATCCCTTTTCCTAAAGAACTCAGTTTCCTTCTAGAACCCTTTTCTCTCAACAACCTCTTTTCATTCAGAAATCCCTTTCCCTCTAGAACCCCTTTCTCTTTAGAGCCCCCCCTTTCTTTCTTATTTCCAAACTTTTCAATTAAGAAACTATACTTCTAGAAAGTGTTTCTTTGAATCTGGAGAAATGATTCAAAACATTTCTTGAAAGACATTTGATCTTTAAAAATTGAAAGAAAGGACCTCATAATGCCACATTTTTAGCATTGTGTATTTGTCTCCCTTATTCATTCCTCCTCTCTCTCCATCCATCTTTCTTTTTCTTTCTAGCCTTGTGTGCAGTATTGGCCTGAACCTGGTCTTCAGCAGTATGGCCCTATGCAAGTGGAGTTTCTGTCTATGTCGGCAGATGAGGACATCATCACCCGACTTTTCCGTGTCAAAAATGTGACAAGGGTGAGTTTCATTACAGACTAGTCATAATAATCTCCTCCATTTAAAGTTATATATATATATATATCATTCCAGTAATCGCATGCCATAGCTACTCATTAAATTGTTAGTTCATCCAGAAATAAAAATTCGCTCATCATTTACTCACCCTCATGTCATCCCAGATGTGTATGACTTTTTTTATTCTGCGGAACACAAAAAAAGATTTTAGAAGAATATATCAGCTCTGTAGGTTCCTACAATGCAAGTGGATGGTAACCAAAACTTTGAACCACCAAAAAGCACATAAATGCAATTTGACAAAAATATAACAAAATTTGTCTCTGTAAATCTCACCATTGCTGTCTCCAGGAACCATCACACTCCAGGCTCGATTACACTTCCTAGTGCTTGACACATGTGTGCTAGATGGTGCTAGGAAATGTAATAGAGCTTGAAATTATGATCATCAAGGAGACTGCTGATACAAAGATTTATATTGAAAAGGAGTTATATTTTTCTCACCCAAAACCATTGGATCACATTCAGAAATGGATTAGACCAATTGAGTGTTTATTAATTTATGCTGCCTTTATGTGCTTTTTGGAGCTTCAAAGTTTTGGTCAAATTGTGTGGTCCTACAGAGCTAAGATTTCTTCTAAAAATCTTTATGTTCTGCAGAAGAAAGCATGTCGCACACATCTGAGATGGCATTAGGGTGAGTAAATGATGAGAGTATTTACATTTTTTGGTGAACTATTTCTTTGATTACCTTATGTTATCAATAAGTTAATCACTTAATCATCATTGTTTTCACTCCCTTTGCTTTAATTGAGCAACTATGCAAAATTACACTATACATAAGCATTTACAAATAAAGATTACTGACTTGATCCTAATAAGGCTCTAAAGGTACACATTAGATAAAGAGTCATCCAGCTGTGGTAAATGAGCCTCTTCATTTTCTTTCTAAAAATACTTTGTAGATCCAGAGTAATTTCCTGTGAGAATTCCTCGCATAACCACCGACTGGCTTTTATGATATTCTCCTACAAAAACATTTTTATACCTTGGAACAGGTTGATCATTATTTTGTGCCCTTTAACAGTCGGCTTAATGCCACAAGTTTAAAAAGTGTGACAAATCAGACTTGTATGCAGTGCTGTAAGCTTTGAAAATCTGTGAGTCTTTCCTCGTAGCACTTTGTATTACACTGTTGGCCTTTATGCCATGTTATATTCAGATCACGGTTTAATGGACTACAAGATGAAGTATTATAATAAATAGTGTTTGTCAGTCCAATATAATCTGTCAGCCAATGCTGTAAGAGCAATTAAAGACCAGTGGAAAAGCTATTTCAAAATATCCATTTTCATACCAACAGCACATGACACTTCATATGGCGCCACTTTTCCAGGCAAGGACAGATGCTTAAATAAGTTTTCATAAACCAGATGATTTGAAAAATACATTAATGAGCATGCCTCAGAGGGTCATTTATGACTTTCAGTTTGCCTCAGCTTGTCATTAGTTATTAATTTAGTTCTGTTTTGCTCTGTGAATATCTGATAGCAGTGTTGTCTGCATTTTTCTCTCTGCTAGATGTACCTTTTACGGACGCCATATTGTTTAAATTGCTCTGGCGTGCAGTTTGTCTGTGGAACATTAGAAGCTAAGGCGATTGCGAGTGGAAATGACATGCTGGCACTACAAGAATTAAGGAAGTGTATGGATAGGCATGTTTGTGATTGAGGGTGCATGTGTGAACGTGTTATTCAAATGTGAATTAAGTTTTACTCACATTTTGTGTGTTAGAGAATGTTAGTGTTACCTGTGAATGCAGATTCGATTAATTCTAGCAAAGGAAATGGACTTGACGTAGGACGTTTCTAGTTCAGTGCTATTTTACCTGTAAAATTCTAGTTATTGAATTACATACTATTACCATACTACTTTTACTATTTCTGCAATATACAGTATGTATACTGTGCACACTTGCCCTTTCTTTTTTAGTGTGTTAGATGAACCAGAACTAATATCAGCTGCAATTAAATGATCAGAGGTTTTTTAGGCACTTTTCTGGCCGGTAGACCAGCTAGACTAGATTAGACCAGCAAACCAAGTTAGGCTGTTTTAAGCTGTTTTAGCAGGTTTATATTAGGACTTAATAAATAAACATCATAATTAGACTGGCATCTGTTTTGCTGTGTGTGTCCTGTCAGTTGTTTATAAAGCGGTGTATCGTAATGTCCAATGTTTTAAAGATGTTTATATTGTTCAGCTATGGTCAGCTATGCACTCACTCTCTCCCAGCAACCCACGGGCAGTTTCGGGGTGTGCCTCAGGGGTGTATATTAATTCCACCCGTGTTTTGAGCCAGAGCAGGCATGTACTAGGGTCTTTTTTGTTTTCCTCTTACCCAAGTAGGCTCATTCATCACAGCCTAAACACTGCTGACTTGGCACTGCTGAGACCTCAGCATAGGGAACAGCCCTACTCCACTGTACACATTCATAAACAAGCCCAAATGCGCAGCTGGTGATGCATTACTGATCGTGACCTCTCCTCTCCCTTGTCTTATCCACGTAAAGCTGCAGGAGGGTCAGCTGGTAGTGTGCCAGTTCCAGTTCCTGCGCTGGTCGGCATATCGTGACGTACCTGACTCCAAAAAGGCCTTCCTCAACCTGCTAGCCAGTGTGCAGAAGTGGCAGAGGGAGTGTGGGGAAGGTCGTACCGTGGTCCACTGCCTGTGAGTAGCATTACAACATGTACTCTCAGCACACACCTCTACTTCAGCTAAATTAATTATGTTTTTATATTTGTGAATATATCAAACACTGAATGAGATTTGTTTGATATAGAACAAATATTTCAAAAACAAGTCCTACTGAGTTTCATTTTAAACAACACCTTTTACATGTTTTTGTTTTGTTTGAAAAGTGGGTTTGGCTGTTTCAATTTTACCGTTTTCAAAGCTTATAGATTGATTTTTCTTTTGTTTTCCCATGATTCTTGTGACTGTTTTTTCAGTTGCTCAGTTGCTCAGGATTTGTCACTGGCAGGAATTTATAACGGTAATGAGATACACTGCCAATTCTCTTTACAGGGTCCAGAAGCACTTTAATTTGCTCTGTGTTGATTTAATTTCCCCAATGTTTCACATAGATGCTTTTGGTTTGTATGATGATCTAGATAATGTTTATGTTTGATCAGTCATTAGTGCCTGTAGGAGAAAAGTTCTTGTTTTGTGCTGGGTAAGATAGTTTTATTTGGTTTTGCATGGTTTTATTTTGTCAATATGACAAATCTCTGAGCACACTCTTCGGTCTGTGGACCTCAACCAAATTAATTCTCTTTTTATTGATTTACAGATTTTGAGTTTTTTTTTTTTTAAACAAAATCTTTAAAAAACATTTTTTAAATGTTAAAAAATTAAAGGTGCTGTAAACGATGTTAGCATTCTGAAGCTTTCACATGACTGAGCCGTTGAATTATCCACGCCCCCTCGTTCCAAAACCCCGCCTACAAAAGATAATTTTGAGACCAAAACCGAGCAAAAGAGCAGCACTGTTTGTTCCTGTGGCTGTCAAATTCAACAGTGTCACAATAGCACCCTCAACTGACAAACATTATGAACCATAGCCTTGATGATTCAACACTGTGAGAATGAGCAAAATGATTGACAGGTGAAAAGCCTCAATGTCCACAGTCTGCAGACACATTTTTGTTTTCTATAACTGTCACAGAGACTAGTGAGATATCTAAGGACATTTATTTAATTAATATCTTTAAGGGAGTAGGAAAATGTTTTGAATATTTTTCAATTAAAAAATCGCTTACAGCACTGTGGCAGGGCGGAGGGCGGGGCCGGGTTGTGAGGGTGGGACAAGCACCTACATGCAATATCATTCAAGCAAGTATGCTTTTGTAAAACATGTAATATTGAGAAACTTACATTTTAGACATAGTAACATAGTTGTGTCTGTTTTACTCTTTTTACTCCACAAAAGAAAATAGTTCCAATCAAAACCAAAGCAGAATCAGCTGTTGCGTGTTTCAGAGCAATGCACAGACTGACAGCCCGTCCTAAAGACAGACAAGTGGAGTGATACAGACAATTAAGTGCCCCAGTGTTGTTATACTAAATATCGCTTGTAGGGCTGGGTATTGATACAGTTTTCCTGATTCAATTTGATGATTCACAAGCTTTCGATTCAATTCTGATTCATATAGGTTATTTCAATATATATATATATATATATATATAATCCGATTTCAATGTGATTCAATGTCAATTCAAATAGGTTTATTTCAGTTATAATGTCCCTTTTGCTTACATATAAAATAAATTATTTTAACTAGGTATATTAAGAAAATATACATTTTACTAAATATATTTTATTACTTTTCATTATTTTGGTCACATTTTGTCTTTTTTAAAATTAACAAATAAATGTATTCATCCATCCATCCATCCATCATCAACCGCTTATCCTGTGTACAGGGTCGCGGGGGGCTGGAGCCTATCCCAGCTAACATTGGGCGAAAGGCGGGGTACACCCTGGACAGGTCGCCAGTCCATCGCAGGGCCTAAATGTATTCAATCAATAAATAAGATAATATATTTAATGTATTTTTTTTATACATAGCTATTGTTAAATTGCATAATTTGTACTATTTACAAGTATTTACATTGATTTGTTGAACACATGCTAAATCCGGTACTGTCTCTTTAACAAAAAAAAATTACATTTCTGTAAACAGCGCGTATAAATGAGCGCATTTTAACTAGAGAGGACTCAAATGGATTTACCTCTGTGCGTTGCATGATTCGAATTTGTTGATCAATATCTGACTGTAAAGAACAGAAAAGGTACAGAACAACTTTTACTCTCAACACGCTGTGAAAAGATCTCGCTGCTGAACAATTCACATATTCACTTTAGTCATTTGCAAATGCGAGTGATTTCTGCGCATTGTAGAAGAGGGTTGCATATACAGTAAAAGATCATTCTTGGGATTTAAGATCGTTCAAATGAAGATCGTGATTAATAGTAAAAACTATATTTTTACCCACCCCTAGTCACTTGTCCAATTAGATTAGAAGAATGGAACTAACTGTTGGTATTTAAAACTGTTAGTTCTAATATTGCTAGTGAAATAAGGCAGTCATACTTTGTAAATCTCTGATTGTTTTGGTTTAATTATTGTTTAGTATTCTGTCCATGGCTTTCTGCAACAGACACAACCCCAACTGTGTATTTTTTGAACAAACATAGGTTTTAAATCCTGTTAATCAGGTACCAAATGATGATAAAATATAAAAGAATGAGGAATCTAGCTTCCATTAATGATGCGATGTGATGTGTTAAATTACCTTGTTTTTCACTTCTGTCAATTGTCCTCTGTAGCATACCATTGAGTCCTATTTCCCCAAACCAGTGATTTGTTCACAACAGATTTGTAGCAAGAGATATGTTTTGTTTAGCAGGTGCAGTTGTATTTTTCATCAGTAATGTAGGTAGTGGCAGACCCGTGTGTCACTGTGTTTTTAAATGTTTGAAATAATATCGTTTTGAATCTACTGACATTTTGTTCTATGATAGTTCTCAGATAAAAATGATTTCATGCTAATATCCTTATAAAATGTATTCTACACCATTAGCATGCTGGTCACGGTCTTCTTATCTGTATCTGCAGTGACCCCTATCTCCGTTTGCCAATGAACCAGATAAGAGATAATGATACCCAAAATAATGAATTCCTTTGTACCTTCACAAATAAATGATAAACATAAATTAACAATTTCAAACAAACAAAAAACGAATGAACAAGTTAAAGATGAAGTGTGTTTTGCAAAAATAATATCTGTTTTCAAACTGATTTCCCAAACACTCCTCCTGTCTGACATTGGTCTGCAAACAGATAGGCTCGCCCCAAACTAACACTAATGGTTGAGCAAATGTTGCTGTGTCAGGTTAGTTGGGATACTCAAATAAACAGAGCAATATTTTGAAACAACCATAGTGTTTTCACCACACTTTTCAGGGGAATCTACCTAAAAATGGCTTACTTGTTGCTGCATATTAAGCTGGTGTATAAAAAAAAAAGGAAAAAAAAAAGTATTTTAGCATTGAAAATATTTTCTAAACATTTCGGTTACTGTCGTAACCTCCGTTCCCTGATGGAGGGAACAAGATGTTGTGTCAAGGTAGTGACACAAGGGGTCACTCTTGGGAGCCCCAAAATATCTCAGATCTTTGAGAAATGGCCAATGAGAATTGGCGAGTGGAATTTGTATGCCACTCCCCCGGACATACGGGTATAAAAGGAGATGGAATGCATCCATTCATTCAGGTTTTGTGCTGAGGAGCCGAGACAAGGTCCCGGACATTTCAGCGGGTAGTACAGCGTTATGGCAAGAAGGACACAACGTCTCATTCCCTCCATCAGGGAACGGAGGTTATGTAAGTAACCAAGACATTCCCCTTCTGTCACTCGCTCGACATCTATGTAGTGACACTAGGGGTCCCTATACAAAACGCCACAACAGCGAAACTGTGTTACACGAACTGCCGATGCAGGTGCAAGCAGGCTACTGCATGCGTAAAAGCAGATGAACTGCACGCAGCCTCCCTTCCCAGGAGACGTATCTAGCATGGGAGCAGGCCGCGCCGCCAGCCATGGCCATTTCTCTTTACGTCTTTTCTCCACAGAGTATTTAGTTAAACGCAGAGGTGGGAGCAAGTCACACATGTCACAAGCACAAGTCACAAGCAAGTCTCAAGTCTTAACCATCAAGTCTTGAGTAAAGTCTCAAGTGCAGTGCAGACAAGTCAAGTCATGTCAGTGACTCACTTCAAGTAAGTGAAGTCAAGTCCTGATGAGTTTCAAGTCGAGTCAAGCCACAGTACTAAAAAAATACAGGTTAATTTTTTAAATAAATATTTATTTTTGCTCTGAAAAGATGAACTTATATATCTTTACATTAATTTTTTATTATATATATATATATATTAGTGAATTGCGTTAATGAACGTGCAAAGTATTTTTATCATGGGCACTAAAAAAGATATTTTTTCTAGATACTTCTAGATACTTCACTTCTAGATATTTCTAGATACCTTATTATCTGAATTGTTTCGATGTTTAGAATTAACCAGTTAAAATGTATAACACTGTGTGTATGCTGTGTAAAATGCTGTGACAGTTTTGATTTCCTTTCTTCCGAATTTGTCATATAGCTACTCCTAGTGAACAAGGTTTGAAATGAACACCCGCCAAATGCAGATTTTTCATGAAGAGTATTTGGCTGATGTACCAGCCACTGTGGAAGGTGACCTGTAAGACTTCTCGGAGTGATATATTACAAGAAATTAGACACAAAGATGTGTGTTTGATGAAACGTGAATATATTTTGAAGAACAGACGAAAGAAAAGCTCAGTGCTCGTGTCTGATTCTCTGTTTGTTCAGAGGCGTGCAACGGGACCCTGTCTCGTGAAACAGCGCATGTAAAGAGTTATCACTCCTTTTTCTCTGTTTCATTCAGCTGAAAACTTTTTGCAAGAATAATGTAGTCTATGAGAATGCTGCAAATGATCTCCGATCATCTTGTAAGGTACTGTGAGTTTCGCTTTATTTCCACAGAGCAGTTCACTCTTACACATTGTGAACGCAACTCTGCAGGTTCAGTTGTATATACAGGTATCTTTGTATTAAAGAAACAAAGACGAAAATTATTAAATCATAAAGTAATACAAGACACGTTCACCTTGAACCTAAAATTTAGTTCTATTTTCTTTTCTTTAGGTAGCAGTAACAGTATAACACTTTCGATAAGAACTCACATTTGGCAGCATTTTTTGGGAACACAAGGGAATTTATTAGGCTTATTTATTATGATGATTATTATAATTATCTTTACAGTTATAATTGTATTTAGTTCTAAATTTGTACATTATTTGTAATTTTTCACCTGGTGTTGATGACTGATGCTTGCGTGATGCAAATGGGGTCGTTGGAGATGGTAGATGTTTGGATTTGGGGAGGTGGTTATACATAAGATTTTTTTATCACTTATTTTAATTATTTTAATTGCTTTTTTCGTTTCATTTAAAGTACAATTTCAATTTAGAAATGTCTTTTGTTTAAGTTTTTCGTGTTTCAATAAATTCATAAAATTTTTAAAGCAAAATCAATCAAGCAAAACTATTCGCCATATAATCGGATATCACAATATTTAAAATGCAATTTAAATGGGCAGTATAAACATTTTATTTAATTGAAAAATGTTGTTTTTGAAAATAGTAAATTATTCATTTGTGGTATGGCTCTTTCGAAAAAATGCATCTACCAAAAATTTTTAAATTAGCTCCTAAGTGAAAAAGGTTCCCAACCCCTGTATTATATGAAAAGAAAATGTCATATAAACTTTTCTGAAGAAAGTCAGTTTCCTTTAGAGATACATTTATATAAAATAGTCATAAAGGTATTGCATTCAAGGGCTTTAGTTAAAGTCTTCAGAAGTCATAATCACTATGAAACATAAATAAAGTGTTGTGACTGCAAATCTGCCTGTTATGTTTTAATATTGCCAACAAATGGTTATGGTATATTGTTGACTGTCGTGAAGGTTTACAAAAGTGTTAGGAATAAGTTCTCAGTTGTAGTTTAGCACACAACACTTAATTCCTCTGTAGGAAAAACTTGGATCTCAGTTGTAGTTTAGCACACAACACTTAATTCCTCTATACACAACTTCTGCCATCAAGAATGCCTCGGTCCCTTTTAGTGCATGCCCAGTTGACTTGCAGTCAGGAGTCTGTGTTTCTGAAGACTTCGCGAAGGGAGGAGAAAGAAACACAGCACACAGTGTCTATATTCAATCTATCCTATTGGCTATTAATTGTTCTTTGTTCTGTGAAAGGTATAAATATTATGCTTGCTGTAATAAACTTTGACAGTAGATGTGGGCACCGGCTGTGTGACACAAGGCAAGAGGAAACTGCTCTTTTTGACAACGTGGGTACCGAAGCCCGTCCGGGGTGCGGCGAACACAAAACAAATTGAACACAGGACTCACCTTCCGGCCCTCCACTGGAGGATGGCGTGGTCTAGTCACCAGCTCCATGGTCCCGGTGGATGTCTTCCTCCTTGGGTGGTCTGTTCCTGACCACAAGATTGGACATCATCTGCACCCGCGCTGTGACCTTCGTCGCCTGTAGGGTGAGGTCGGTTCTTTCAGTGCCTTGGCGTGGTGGAGGAGGCGCCATGGCATGTAGGTCGGAGGCGGCCTGTCCAGCGGTGCTGTAGGCTTTGGCTGCCAGAGACAACATAGTCCTACAGGGCCTGTAAGGGAGTGCCGGGCAACTTTGCCAGGTGGCGGCGCTTTGCAAGCCCAATTGCGCCGAATGCGCCTTATCCACCTGAGGAATCGTTGTATAACCCCTGCCATTGAGGGTAGTGAGAGCAGACGAGCTGAGGGATTGGTTTCGGACAATAAATGGTGTCCCCTACAACCTCGTCAGCTCGTCGATCACCTCTGGGAAGAAAGTGACCGATCGTCAATTGGTGGTCAGAACCGCGTCGGCCTCAGACTGGGCCCAATCGAATCCTCAGCGTCCGACGTCACTAAGGCACACTCTGATGCAGTGATCAAAATCTCATCCAACTCTCAAGCTCCAAAAGAGACATTAGGCTGGTACTGAGGCGAGCTGCCTGTCTCATCCCAGAACAAACGAGCATGCTGGGGAATGGTCAACCGCTCTGAATGAATGGATGCATTCCAGCTCCTTTTATACCCGTATATTCAGGGAAGTGGCATGCAAATTCCACTAGCCAATTCTCATTGGCCTTTTCTCAAAGATCTGAGGTGTTTTTTGGATCCCAAGTGCGACCCCTAGTGTCACTACGTCGAGTGAGTGACAAAAGGGGAACAGCAAGTTCACTCATACCTAGTGGCTGTGGCCAAAATCAATGAACTCAGCCGAGGTGTTAACATTGTCATTATCCTTTTTACTGCCCACTCCACCTTCCCCATGGCTTTTGTCTCCCCTCCTGCCTACCGAAGCACCTCATCTCGAACTCCAGACACGAATTCCCTTCCCATCGCCCCCCAGAAGCACATCACTCATGGCTGTCACACAGTGTTACCAACCACAGGCAGAGGGAAGAGATTATGGAGATGAAATCAATTATGCTTTAATACAGAACAGTGCAGCCCTTTCTCAGCACTAAATCCAGACCTGCCAAAGCACTGACTGCGATTGATTATCTCAGCATTACCTCATCTAGCTGCCGCCACTGTGCCGTACGTGTACATAGCAGAAGGCCTTTGGGATCTTCAAAAGCTTTTGTATGCCTCTTGTGCAGGGTGGTTTCATATTAACGTGTGAAATTTCTCTTGAAAACTGAGTATCTGTATGCAGGTATGCTGTTTGAATGCTGTTCTCAATTTATGCCTCTTTTGTGCATGTTACAACTGTGCTTTGTTGATTGTGTAGGAATGGTGGTGGCCGCAGTGGAACATACTGTGCCAGTAACATCCTGATGGAGATGATCCAATACCAAAACATGGTGGATGTCTTCTATGCTGTCAAAACCCTTCGTAATGCTAAGCCCAACATGGTAGAGACACTGGTAGGTGTAAAATGATATCAAATTATATTATAGTGTGCACAAGGAGGAGACAGTCCTCTTGTTGAAAATTAAAATGAGAAATCTAAATGCTCAACATGGCAGTTTTGGAAAAAAATACACAGAGGTCAACCTGTTTTGCCAATTAATCAGCGGCAGTAGTTTTTGGAACTATTTGTTATTTGCAAAAATAAGCGCAGATAGTGGACATTTGTTTACTTTTATTCTTTTATTCCTTTGTGTTCTCTGGAACATATTGTTCATACAGTATTTATTAGCCCATATGACAGTGTTTACTTTATAGTCTTTCTGTTGTAATACATTGTAAATTATTGTATAATTGATTGAGTGCATGTTTTGTTTCCTTCATGTGTTTGTGTAAGCTGGAAGCACAGATATTCAATATTAGAGTCTCTGGTGTAGTTCAGGGTTGTTTTTAGTTAAAAGTTAAAAGTATTTATTTTTTTCTGGATATTATTTAGATTTTGGTTTGCATAACAAACTGCATCTGGGATTTTATACTGTGCCCATCACAGTAATGAAAGACTAAGAATTTGTTTTTCAACATGCTATAAATACATTTTCGGCCTTTATTACAACTTTAGTTAATGGCATCTGCAAAAACCACAATCGGTCAATATATATATATACCAGTTTAAGAGAGATACCAGCCTGGTGAATTACCGAGATGGCTGTTGACATTGTATGTTGCTAAACACATGTATTAATGAAGATATCAATTAATTCACTCATTAATTTAGTCATAATGACCTTGTGTAATGTTCAATAGCATATTGTGTGCTAATCAAAAGGTAAGTCACATGCCATGTGAAAGAAATATGAGTGAATTATAGCTCTAATTCTCTCATTTTTGGTGTCTGTGTTGCATAGGAGCAGTATCGTTTCTGTTATGAACTGGTTTTGGAGTATTTGGACTGCTTGGAGGTCAGATAGCGGACTCCCCCTCCCCATCCCAGCCCAAGCTAACCACCATGCATGGAGCAGGACCACTGGCAGTGTCACTCTCATAACCTGATCTCCCTTTGCACCTCGCTCCCCTTCTTTCTGTCATCTTTCCCTATGAGGAAGGAGATGATGCAAAGACAAACCCAGGGAGTAGATTTTTTTTCACATTCGCCCCAAACATCTAAACTTGCTACACTCTCTGTTGTCGTGGCTATTTTTGTTTTTGAGTAATTTTTAAGCATCTATTTTCCTTAGAGCTGTTCTGCAAAAAATGTTCCAAAGCCTGGCTTGGTGTAGTGTGTTTGGTTTACCTCTGCTTAAAGAGACTGTGAGCTCTTTCTAAAAACAGCAGCTTTACTTTTACACCTGCCTGTTTCTCTCTCGCTGGCTGGACTGAAGAGCCGAAATAAACATCACTTGGAGGAGGTCTCTTCATGTGCAGCTCAGTAGAGCTAAGAGTCTAGCGTCTGTACCATGGCCCTTAAAAAGAGTCTGGCATCTGCCATGCCCCTTAAAAGGAGCTAAATGGAAAAAACACACACACATGCATGCACAAATGCTCATATACACACTTACACACTGAACCAACCAGCAGACAGATTTCCATCAACTGCCTATCAAGACATTGATGCCTTCACCTCAACTGTACGACCAGTGTTGAACTAAGGCCTTGGGACTGCATAGCAATCGCAGTGTTTTAAACTATTGCCTCTGAAGCAACTCTATTGGTACTTCTATCAACTGTATACTGAATTTGTTCCTATGTACATGGTGCCATATGTCTCAAGAGGAGTGTCAACGGAAAATGTGGCTGCCCCACTTTGACTTTCCTTGTTAGTGGCTGTTGTCTTTTTTCCACTCACCTGTATATAAACTTAATGTCTGCTTGAAATCCCTTAATTCTTAAGGTGTAAGTCTCAAGTGCTAACAGTGGCCCTGTGTGCTTAAAGCAAAGGAAGTGCATTAGCAAAGGGGCAGACGTGATGGCATTCTCAAGCTGGCGATGGATTACAGCCTGACCTTTATCTTCTCACTCAATAGTTTTGAGAGAGCGCAGTTAATAGTCTTTTTACAACAGTGCTGAAAACGGAAACAGAGGTGATGCAGTGTCGGAGGTGGAGAAAAGGACGCAAGCAATCTGCTTCTTTTCACTTATAACTATTTATCTGACTGACTTGTGTACTTTGAGTGGATTTTGTTTAACAATTGTGAGTGTACATCAGAATCCTGGGCTCAAGATTCTTCAAAGCATCCCTTTAATTTTACACATCCACAGTCAATTTCTGTTCCGTTTCAACATATCATCAGTTTTATTAGGTGTTTTCATCTAATAGCCTGGTAAAACAGATGGTTAACACTCTGCTGGTGCTTTCCTGTAAGAGGAGACAGCCATGGTGATAAAAATGCTAAGTACCAATTTAAACTATTTACCGACATTTAAGCTGAAGTGTGTCATTTTTGCACCCCTAGTGTCACTAAAAGTAATTGCAATTTTTTTTTTCAAACAGGTCTCCCGATCACTCCCCCTGTTTACTATTTGTTGAACAAACGGATAGTCCCGCCCCAATCTCAAATCATTGCTTGGGCCAATGTTGTTGTGCCGAAATGGACGGATGCTCAATCTAAGCTGAAGATTGAGCTGAGAAAGGAGAAAGTATACTTTTTTGAAATTAAAAAAAATCACACTTCAGCTTTAATATACAATCGTTTCAACAACAAGCACAAAATCAAACAGTCAGAGAATATCTACTCTAATCCGTATTAGACACACACTCCACTCAAATTGTTATGACCCCAACTGTGAAATGTACTAAATTGCCATATCAGCAAAATGCCAAGATACCAAGCCACAAAAGTGTGCTCCCAATGAGTTCATTCAGTACTCTTCATACAGTGAGTGACAGCTCATCACAGCCTGAGATGCCTGATGGTGTTAACAAGCTAGTTAGGATAGAGCAGTCTGTGATCAGATTGGGGTGCTAATAACCGTGTTGTCACTTATTTCAGTACAATGTCTTTAGACCATTGGATTTTTTTGGAAAGTGCCTGGACACTCAAATTTACTGTGGAAAGTATGTGTAAATATAGATGTATATTTGTGTTTTGTGAATAGTTTGTGAATAACGCTTGTTTGGACAGATTTTAAAAGTAATAGAAAGAGTTGAATGTACCGTATACTGTAAGACCTATTTTCTAAATATGCCACCAGAAGATCTGACACATCCACAGTCAAATGCGGATGATCTCTAAAAGCCATTCCAAAATCAACCCTTCAGAAGGCCCATTTAGTCACTTTAAACCCTCTTATGATTGTTTTTTGCCATGCTCATTCCAAAGACATTAGCCATTTTATAATTGTAGTCACCTCCACTAAAACTAATAACTGTTCCTAGTGTCTCACTTTGAGAGAGCAGGGGACTTTTGCCTTGTGCTGAAACAACTGTAGAGCCAGGTCCTTGTTTTTTGTGCGTTTTGTTTGTTTATTTGTTTCCTTCCAAGTGTTTCTGTATTATACTGAATGAACTGTTTTTGACCATGTGTTTGTCGGACAGGAAGAGGACATGTAGGCCATGGGGAACTGAGGGTTGGGGTGGGACGGGGTGTTTAAACAATAATAAAATATTCTGGAAAGTTGTTTTGTTATGGTGCATTCATTTATTCAAGCCTCTTTTGTAAGTATATTAATCATAGACCAATTTATCAGTTAGACTAAATATTTTAGGGGCAACACCCCAAAGGGGCAGAGCCCCTATTGAATATGCTAGTTTTCTTCTGACTATTATTATTCCTACTACATATAATCAAATTGGTGAACGTTTATTTTAACCGGTTCACAGTCTGAACAAACCGATTCACTTAACCGATCCTTCTCGTTTGGCACTCAGTGAAGGCGGTCACATTTTCTCTCCCTCTCCCTCCCCTGACCTCCCTGCTTTGCTCTCTCGTCACGTCTAGTCAACTGTCTTGTACTTTTGAGAGACTCTCACAGCACTGCTCTCCAAACTAAGAAATTATTATGGATTCGATCAACTGGTCTCTCAACGCAATTGACACCATCTTCTCGAGGAGAAGCTTGGGTTCGGGGGAACCTAACTGTCCTGACGGAACGTTTGCAGCTGGCTACACGATGGACGCGTGGGAGAGGTGGCGGGTCGTGTGTCTGGCGGTTCTTTCCGTGGAAGACGTTGAAGATATCTACCTATTCGGAACCATGATAACAGGTCTTCTGCTGATTGGATTAGGCATTGCCCTGGGTTATCGAAGAATTAAGAAGACGGAGACAGCTGTCCAAAGCCTCACAAGGCTGCCCGTCATGATTGAGGCGGTGGGCAGAGTTGTCAGCACTCAGACTCTCAATATGGATAACATCATGAAGGAGCTTACAGCTTTGCAAAGGCAAATGGATCGTTTAAGAGACCAAAATGGACATGAGGAATAGCCTGAGAAATTGCAGCTATTCGCCCCAAGACAAAACATCTCAATCTTATCTGTTTCGGCACCCAGCAACCAGCACTGGCCTTGGCCAAGGCCGCTGATGGATCAACAACTCCCCTGGTTAGAGCACTGCAATGAGCCGCTCTCGCATTCCCTCCCCCCTCCCAAAACACCCTGGGATTGTGACCTTCTGGCGAATCTCTGGGCTCACACACACACAAGACTTTACACAAATACAGATATGCATCCGACCCACACCCCATCCCACGCCTTCGCAGCTTCGTACCCCCCAGTCTGACAGGCGGGTCTGTGACCAGCGCCGAGAATGGCTGCAGGACGAGATGGCTGTTTGTCAGTGCTGGGCTACCTCCATCCCCCACTCCCCTACCCTGTTGCAAGTTTTTGTTATGTTGTAGATGTACTGATTATGTGCTAAGTGTTGCTGAGATGTTTTTTCCTGTTCCCATACAGTAATCCTAACAGGAGCATAGTCTGGGGGTTGCTTTTTTTATCTCACCTTTCCCCATGTAATGCTGTATATCTTCTCAATTCCCTGTCTTCCTGCCCTGTCTACCCCGTTGTCATATTGTATGTTTGTATGGGCAGGATGATGGCCAATTTCACTGGTTACTTTCACTTGTGACTATGTGACAATAAAGGGTTACTACTACTACTACTACTACTACTTACTACTTGTGCAGTGTTCATTTGTGAGTCACACTTAAGTTGTTCACAGGTCAAAATTGACCCAAACAAACAAGTGTAATATTTATATACATATATACAATTACTATTTGTCAAATTGTAGCATTGATTTTAAGCCACTTGTATTGAAGTGTCACTGGCACAGTAAAATCTGATTGTGCTACAATGAAAAGAAAGAGTAATTAATTTGTTACCTGTCATTTATTTCAAATATCAAAATTCTAGCATAAACTAGCATTTGGTATGTGTGGACAGGTTTGTCTACACTTGTGAGGGCCAAATGTCTTCATTAGTGCAAAAGCAACCAGTGTTACGAAACATGTCAGATAGCAAGTTGAGGAGAAGCCCCCAAGTGTTGTAGCACTCAGATAAATGAGACCACTTTTATTAAAGAAACAAAAATGAAAATGGGTATAAAATTACGCAAACAATTCATGAATGTTTTGAACTTCCAATGAGAGAGAGCGAAAAAGACAGGTAACTGCATGTAAGTTGTAAGTGCATGTAATTGTCTAGGTTTGCTCTGCAGCAGCGTGCACAATACAATGTGAAAAAAGTCGGCCAATTTGCCATGTTGTACCATTACTTGGGAAAAAGTGGCTTGTTGCTGAAAAATCTACTCCATTGTAAAAAAAAAAAATCTATAAATAAAAATACTTTCATGCTACTATAATTACTTAATGTAATTAAGTTATAGCTAGTTAGTTACTTCCAAACGCTGATGCAGTGGCAAGACTCAGCTCGACTGTGTTCTCCAGACAACAACTGCCTATATTCTCTATACCAAGATCTCCTGTTGACAGGAGCCATTAAAACCCCTGTCGGTCAACCATTGTTTGTAGACTAATTAGTGATTTGAAATGACCTGTACAACATTAATGTAAACATCATGCTTACAAGAGCATGGCTGTTAGAGCACTTGTATTGTCAGGGTAGATTGATTTGTCCAAAACATTCTTACAAAACTTTGATTGATATAATCAGACAGCCCTCTCTTGGGAGAGAAATGAGGATACTGATTGCTCTTGGGCACAGTCTAAATAGAAGAAAGTCTTTCTTGAGTATAGTGAAGGACTGTGGTCTATCCTTCTGCTTTGTCAGCTAGATCTGCCCTTGTGGGACAGGCTCACAGCCACCGCTGAGTCTCTCTTCCCTTTTTGGTCACCATCTTTCTCCCATTTTCTGTCTGTTTCTCAGTCTGGTGGTTCTTATCACTCATCTCTGTAATGTCTATTTTTGTATATTCTCTCCTGATCGCACCCTTCCTCTCTCAATTATTAGTTCTCTGTCCCTACTTTTTTCCATTTCCCCCATTTCGGGGAAGTGAGGTGGCAGTGGACCGCAGGCTTTCTCCTATGACATACAGCAGCTCATAGAAGAGTTGTGAATTATTCAACAGGCCTGCAAAGTGATACAGTGTTAAAACTGAAAGCCTTGCCAGATTAATTAGAGGACAAGACCTCGCTCTGTCACAGCTCATACTGTATACTGAACTGCAGTCCATTCCCATTAAAGCATTATACGCCCAGAGGTTTCACATGGTTAAGACTGGGTCTTCACCCTACAATGGTTAGAAATTGTCTCTGGTTTCCTCTGTATCTTCTCTGTGACCTTCAGTAGGTGCTGTCTTTTCACATGGTGAATAACACCAATTTGATATCAAATTGCTAGAACATGAACATAGTTTAAAGTAATGCACATTCTCATTAAAAAACAGAGGCAAATGTATTGGTGCAAAACAGCTGTGTCACTTTGGCACGTGATATTTCAACACAAAACCATGCCATTTGCAATCCAGTTGAACCATATTCACTGGTGTTATGCTGCTTCATGCATATGTAAAATAAGTCATTGTTTTCAGTGCAATTAGAGGATGCTATTTTTTCTTCATTATTCTTCCTCTGAACATTTTCTACACTATTCAATAATGTTTACACTTTGATGAATTTGTATGTTGCAAATTAGAGAAAGTAAAGAATGTACAGCACAAAGTGTCAAATTAATTCACTAAATTAGTCCTTGGAAATAGTTGTCTTTATTTAATCAGAATTCAGAATGAAAAATTTTCTGAATTTTCAGAAATAATATTTCAGCACCTCTACAGCCTTGTAATTCTGCTCCTCGTTGAGGTTCTTAAGACATTCTGCTCATAAGCATCCTCAGATGCTAATCTCCCCTCTGTCCTTGCAGAGGTCATAGACACACTCTCTCCCCATTTTCATCCCATCTCTGTTTTTATGTTGTTGTTCTTAAACATGGAGCTCACAGATGTGCAAGTGCCAGCGTTCTCTTCTGGGCTTTGAAGTGTGACTTCAGTATGCAAATTGTGGTTTTGATATGTACATTGGATATGCACAAATGTACCTGTTAGAAACACCAGGAACGCTGGTCTCCAGCATATGTTATGTTTTGGATGTTGGTCCAAAGCATGAAATGCTGATGTAAAAAATAATAATAATAATAATTCCAAATCAGTATATTTGCATTGTTTGCCAGTGAAAATATCTTACCATACTTAAAACAAGATACAATTACTTGAGGAGCAACATTGTTAAGGGATAGTTTTCTCCCAAATTCTCTCATCATTCACTCACCCTCATGCAATCCCAGATGTGTATGACTTTCTTGCTTCTGCAGATCTGCAGAAGATTTTTTTTAAGAATATCTCAGCTCTGTCCATCCAATGCAAGTGAATGGTGATCTTTGTAGATCCAAAAATCCATAAAGGAAACATAAATGCTTACCAAAATGAGAAAAACTGCCCCCAGAGGCCAAAGCGCTAAGTGTTATTGGGCGTATGGGCATGTGTGAGCTCCATTTTCCAGGGGCAATGCCCACGGAGGGGACGCAAAAAGTGAGTTGTGAAGCGAGTTGTTTTAAACTGTACTGGTTGTAAAACATTGAAGAATGCATTTTTTTTTATAAACGGTACCCCTCAAACCCCAAAACTAAACCTAACCATCAGTTGAGTAAAAATGTAATGTTAGAGGCAAAAATGCAACCTCCGAATCGTGCTCGTCACTGATTATGCAAGCACGCATATTTCTTGGTTTCATGTGGGATCTGAATTTGGGTCTTTTACGCTGCTAACCAGGGGAATTCCATATGGGAATTTAAGCACACTCGAGCTGATGCAAAAATTGTATGATAGGAGATGCTGCTTGTCGTTTTACGGCCGATATTTTCTCTAAAGAAAAGTAGTATGTTTTTGTATGAGCCATGTCTTACAATTTCTTACGATTTTGCCATCTCTGAATACAATTAAGTCTTCTCATGACACCGGGTTGAGACTCCCTTGGTCAACCAACATTTTTTGTCCCCCTTATTTGATCAGCATTTTTTGCTTGTCAAAAAGCTATGGTCCACCAGCTAGACCAGCACATAATCAGCATGAACCAGCTTGGAAAATGGAAATGCTTGCTGGTCTGAGCTGGTCATTTCAACAAGGTTTAAACACACACACACATACACACACACATTCCAATGGATGCTTGCTATTCATCCATTATCTCTTCCCATTGCTTTGTGGAGCAGAGCAGGTGGAAGTATTCTTGGCACCGTGGTCTGGTGCTTAGAAAAGTGGATAGGGAAGACCCCAGCCAGATGGCCTGGTTTTTGACATTCTTGCTTGACAGATCCTATGGCTGTCCAAACGCATCCCCTTATCTCGACGGTTTGTATGCGCAAGTCTCCCTGGAGGTGGTTGAGCGGCCCGTTGGTCCAGCCCAGTGCCTAGGAAAGTACACAAAGCTGGTAAGCAGATAGCTTGGTGCAGTGTACACATGGATGACTTCCATTCCTCCATTTCTTTATCTTCCCCCACCCCATGAATCTCCACAACCAGCTACAGAGCGATGGCTCGCTGTATGAGACTCGGGTCTGTACCATCTGTTTCTCTTAAGCTTATCTGTGTGAGATATGCTACTCTGTTTATCAAGTCAAGCTTTCACTGTTAACATAAAAGATGCCTGTATTTTAGGGAATAATGGATACTGCATTTAAAGGGCTTTTCTTGATGAAAACCTTTGAAGTCAATGTAATTGTTTCCAGGCGGCCTTTTAAAGTTTTAAATGTCATATTTGTTGAATGTTTGGCCATTAGGCAAGTTTTCCAACATGCTGTGAATGACTGATGAACAAAACAACTATTAATTGATCAATTTTTCTTGAGAACGTAATAAGGTAGCCTCAAAAATAATTGTTCACTAAAGCTACAAATAAATGAAATATATTAAACTAAGTGGCATTTATTTTAAAGAAATATAGCACAAGCACACTTTTCAAGCAAAAGATTTTACAAACATTTTAATACAAGTTTTAAATGAAGGCGAAACTAAAAAATTACCCTGAGACTAGTTGGTTAAAGGTAATTGCAAAATGGCTCAGAAAAGTGCAGTAAATTCTGAGAAAAGGTCTAGCATCATTTGCGTGTAGAAGTAATTTTTCCAATGAAATGCATACATTTTATAAGTATGCCTTTTACTCCACATACTGTGAGACCACTGTAAATGTATATGTCCTATATAAGCTGTTTGTGA
This sequence comes from Moxostoma hubbsi, assembly GCA_032164185.1. Lineage (NCBI taxonomy): Eukaryota > Metazoa > Chordata > Actinopteri > Cypriniformes > Catostomidae > Moxostoma > Moxostoma hubbsi. The sequence continues at coordinate 31,685,470 of JAVLUX010000015.1, read as the reverse complement.
ACATCTCAACAGTTCTTCAGCACAGGTTTTGCTTTATTTTGTAGAAACAGTTCTGTATGAGAGGGCTGTGTTTAAACAAAACTGATCTTTACTATGGGTGGAACATCATAAACTATCCACCTGTTATTAAAGCTCATAACTTGGGAAAATGGAAAAACTTTTGATGGGTTGGCTTTTACATTTTTCTCTCTGAAAATGAGTGGTCTTGAGCTCTCGAAACATTTCATGAATTTAAACAGAGTCAAACATTCATATAATCAATGCCTAGCAATATAACTTCATTTCAATTTGCTCATTGAAATTGAAATACAGTCTGTATGCAAGACTGTGGCAGAGGGCCACCAATACTCGTAGGACTGATGATATTTATTTTATTTATCTATTATACATTTGAAGCCTGAAAGAGTAATGCTTGGTAAATTATATCTGGTCCACATTTAACTGATTTGTAGCCTTGCATCATTATAGACAAAGCACACACATTTAGAAATACAAATGACAATGTACTTTTGTGAGGCATTTCATAATGGAAAATTTAGTAGGGCTAATTGACTTAGATTATACACTAAAATGTAACACATGTTCTTGGCAAATGTTTTCTTACCAAAAAACACCCAATAGCTTGTAAATTTAAGCTCCCGTTGATAAAAAATAAAAACAAGACATGGTGCAAAGTTTAATGATGCTGTCTAGTGCGTGTTTACATAGAAACAATAGAAAAGAGTGCAGATGAATACCAAAACAAGTTTGGGGTGAACGACCCTTAAACCTAACTAACAGTAGTTACGCTAACTTAACTGCATAAGTATTGTCACCAGCGGTTTTAAAAATAGTACAGTTTTGCATTATACTGGGTATGCACCTAAGAAACTTGCACTTCTACAATGTCTTATTTCTCATATGTGGCATTAGGAAGTCCATCTCATTTTAGTGAATCAGTTTAGTTAATTTTAGGAGAATATCTCAGCTCTGTAGGTCAATCCAGTGCAAGGGAATGGTGGCCAGGCCCTTGATGCTTCAAAAAGGAGACAAAGTCAGCATAAAGTTAATCCATAAAACTCCAGTGGATTACTCAATGTCTTCTGAAGCGATCCATTTGGTTTTAGGTGAAAACAGACCCAAATGTAACTCTTTTTTCAATGTACATCTTGCCATTGCAGTCTCTAGGCACGATCATGATTTCAAGCTTGATTACACATCCTTGTGTTTGACACATGTGCAGAGCACTAGATGGCACTTATGAAGTGTAATCGAGCTTGAAATCATGATTGTCAAATTGACTGCTGTCAAGATGACCAGTGAAAAATGAGTTACATTGTGGTCTGTTCTAACCCAAAAACAGACATAAATTTTTATAAATGCGATGCATTCCAGATGAAACGCTGTTAAACAGACATCTCAGAGATGTACGTGTGCTATCGCTGACATTTTCAAAGTAGCTTTGATAACACAATCAGTGATGTATTTTCAATGAAAAGCACACTTTGCGGTTTTCAGGCAGTTTGATTTTCCTGCTATAACACATTGAAGATGCTCTTTGCATCTGGGAGGTGAGTCTATAAAAAGGTCAATTCATACGAAATAAAATGGTTTTGGACAATGTGAAGTGGCAAATTATACAGTATTTGCTCTGTATTGATTAAAACATAGTAGATCTTGTATTCAAACTTCCCCATAAATTCTCCATAGTGCTCTGTGGATTACATTCATGTTCTCTGCTCAACTCATAAACCGGAAATTGACCAGAAATGGTTAATAGAAATACTCAAACCAGCCATCTGGCACCAACAATCATACCACGGTCCAAATCACTGAGATCACGTTTTTCCCCCATTCTGATTGTTGATGTGAACATTAACTGAAGCTCCTGACCCATATCTGCGTGATTTTATGCACTGCACTGCTGCTACGTGATTTGCTGATTAAATAATCGCATGGATGATTGTTGTGACAAATGGGCTGGTTTGAGAATTTCTGTAACTGCTGATCTCCTGGGATTTTCACGCACAACAGTCTCTAGAATTTACTCCGAATGGTGCCAGAAACAAAAAACATCCACTGAGAGGCAGTTCTACAGATGGAGGCACCTTGATGATGAGAGACTGACAAAGTCTATTGTAACTCAGATAACTGCTCTGAAACATATCAGAATGCTATTCTGAGATGCGGGTTGGCGTTGTTTTGGTCGACACGAGGGGGACTTAATTTAGGTAGGTGGTTTTAATGTTGTGGCTGATCGGTGTCTTTGCACTAATGGGATAACGGTATAGCTGTATCTGATAATCATAAATCTTGATTGCCAAGCTAGTGTAATATCATATGTTTATATAATAACAATGGAAATCAATTTAATGTTGTTGTTAAAATGGAGTACTATAATAATGTGAGCCAAACTGCTATGTTGGAATGTTTACACCTTAAGGTCAATACTTGTAATGAAAAATATAGTAGAAATTCAATACAGACAATATACAGTATATGATATACAATATATCCAGGATGACCTCAGTATCATTAGATTTTACAGTATATTGTTCACACAGTACATTCTCAACCAATCACAATTAAAAACATACACAGTATGTCTAATCATAAGGCTTAATCATACTTTTTTATTTCAATACTTCTTGGTTACCAGAATGGTGTAACGATCCACACCGTCTTTGGTTTGTTTACCTTTTTACTTTTAGTTTTTGGCACTTTTTATGTTCCACATTGTTCTTTGTTTATGCACTCTTTGAGTTTTGGCACCTTTTATGTTCCGTATTGCTTTCTGTTTTAAGCACTCTTATTTTGAAGTTTTGTCATGTCCTGTCCTCCCTCCTCGTCCATGTGTCCGCTCCCCATTGGTTTATTGTTTAACTACTTTACTCTCTGTTCTAGTCTTGTCATTGTTTTTAGTTAATTACCTCTTCACCTTGTTATTAGTTCTGATTGTCCATTGGTTTATGTTTTCCCTTGTTTTGTATTTTAGGTCCTGATGTTCACCTTGTCCTTGGTCGGTCTTTGTTGATGTTTGATGTTTGATGTTCCATGTCTGAAGCTCTGTCCCGTATCCAGCCTTGTTCCGTGTTCCTGCCTAAGCCCTCTTTGCAAAACCCCCCGTGTTGTTTTCTTGTTTTCATTTCTTTAGTTTTCCCCTCGTGGAGGTTTCTTTTGTTCCTGCCTTTGTGTTTTCTGATTATTTAATAAAACTGCATTTGGATCCTTACTCCCTCGTCTGACCTCCTCATTACAAATGGACATCTCAGCTATATTATTCTTCATTTTATGAAAACTGCATGGCACAATGCCAGTTTAGCTGCAATTGCACTTGACCCCAAAGATAGACTTTAAGATATCCATTGGCTTGAATCACAATTAAGAAGTATTGGCTTTGCAAAATGGTTTATATAATTATTGGCTTATCCTTGCTTAATTTAAAGCTGAAGTGTGTACATTTTCTGTGTTAAAATACTTTCTCTTATCCTAGCTTAATATGCAGAGACAACTGTAAGTAAGACATTTGTAGGTTAATTTTCTTAAAAACAGTTAACACTGTCTAACCTACTACTGCAGGTTTAAACCCAACAATGTATTGGAAAGTCTCTCGAGGTTATCATGTAAACTCAGAATGCAGTTTGCCAAAACTTCTAATGACTCCCACTCTGAGAGCTTCTTTACTGTTTGAGGCATTCAGATTGAGACCTATTCAATAGGACATCCCTAGTCTCCACCTAACAAGCTCCCATGGAAGAAAAATGTGTTCTGAGCCCTGAGGGTGGCATACAACAGTGCTGCTCTGATGTGCTCCTGCTGATCTCTGCCCTACAATGCTTTTCTTTACAATGCAATGTTCAATGCAACTGTGACTGTGGAATCTGTCAATATGACTGACTACTGGCACATTGGTCTGCAACTGTGAAGGCTGGACACTGCTACCTGTGGAGATGTTTTAGCACCTCCTAGTGACCTTTGGCATGACTTTCCCTTTTAATTAGTGGCAAGGAACAACATGTCCTTTTATACAATGTGACTAGGAGGAGGGCATGGCCGGGCCGTGTGTATGCATGCCCAGCGCTGAGTTGCCTAATCAGTGGGAGGGAGAAAAGGGAAGAGACAGGGACACCAGGGAGAGAGAGAGAGACACATGTGGCCACTCTGTCTGTGTGTGTGTCAAAATGTTTCAGTTTATGTTGGTGTCTCATTAAAGTCTAGTTGTTTGTTACTCTGATTCCCACATCCTACTCCCCAATCTGTTAAACTGCTGCGTGTCTCTCTCTCTCTCTGGTGTCTCCAGCTCCTCGTTTTATCTCTCTCCCGCTGACTAGGCAACTCAGCACTGGACGTGCATCCTCTTGGCCCAGCCACACCCTCTTCCTCATCACGTAAAGTTTGAGCACCCATTGAAGCTTGAGATGGTTGACTGATGGTGCCTGGTGCTTGTGTGGAATGGGAGTTTTGTGTGCATATACAGGAGGGCCCAAAATCTTAGACCTTTGTGATGCTGTGTGTGTGTGTGTGTGTGTGTGTGTGTGTGTGTGTGTGTGTGTGTGTATAGATTCGATTGATTCTATTTAGGACTTTGTGATACAATCCCTTGTTTGTTTCACATACCTTGAGGCCTTGCTGTTTTGAGTGAGAATGAAGATGACATCTCAGGGTTTTCAAGTGGGTGTGAATATATATATATATATATGGAAATTGTGCAGAATCTTGAATTCTCTTATCATTTACTCATCATCATACCATCCCAGATGTGTTTCTTTCTTCTGCAGAACACAAACCATTTTTTTTAGAAGAATACCTCAGCTCTGTAGTTCCATACAATGCAAGTGAATGGTGACCAGAACTCAGAAGGTCCAAAAAGGACTTAAAGGTATCATAAAAGTAGTCCATATGACTCCAGTTGGTAAATCAATGGTTCAGAAGTGATATGATGCTGTAGGTGTCAGTGAGAAACAGATCAATATTAAGTCCTTTTTATTATAATAATTATTATTATTATTTTTACAACTATTTTTACAAATAAATCTCCACCTTTGACCAGCCCTGGCCAGTAGGTGGTGATATGCATGAAGAATGCTAATTGCCAAAAAATAAATAAAAAAAAATAAATAAAAAATAAGAATAAGAAACAAGAAGAGGATTGTGGAAGTGAAAGTGGACGTTTATAGGAAAAAATTACTTGAATACTGATCTGTTTCTCAGCCACACCTAACATATCACTTCAGAAGACATGGGTTTAGCCACTGGAGCCTAATGTCTTTATGTGGTTTTTGCAGATTTTAAGTTCTGGTCACCATTTAATTGCATTGTATGGGCCTACACAGCAGAGATATTCTTCTTAATTTGTGTTCTAGAAAACGATGAAAGTCATATACATCTGGAATGGCATAAGGGTGAGTAAATGATGAGAGAATTAGCATTTTTGGGTCAAATATATCCCTTTAATATTTGATTTTATTCAGGTTTCACTAAACGGCTGTCTGTATAAATGAGCTGCTTTGTAACATGCTTCTTGTCAGACAGGATTAAAGGAATAATTTATAAGTTTTTCCTTCACTTCATTACTCTTTATTCTTGTACCTCCCTCTAACTATGCTCCCTTGTGCAGAGGAGGGAAGGTCACCTAATTTAAAGTGGATTTGGTCTCACAGCAGTTTGGGGGAAATAGTGATCCTCTTTCTCTCTCTCTATCTCTTACAACTCTCTCCATGTTCTGCAAGGGGGACATGACACACTTTTCAATTAAAGTCAATTAAAGGGATAGTTCAACCAAAATGAAAATGTTGTCATCATTTACATACCCTAATGCAGTACCGCCATTCCCTATACGCATCAACTCCCTAGGGGGGCACCAGAAAGTCCACCAGCTGCCCTTACTCGCGCGTTATATGTTTTTCAAGGACCCAAAATCATTTGCGGAACACGGGCGATCGCTTCGCGCACATATCATGGGAACCCCCACTGGAGTCATATGGATTACTTTTATGCTGCCTTTATGTGCACTGGAGCTTCAAAAATTTGGTACCCATTCACATGCATTGTGTGGACCTACAGAGCTGGAATATTCTTCTAAAAACTTTGTTTGTTATTCAGAAGAAGAAAGAAAGCTATACACATCTGGGATGGCATGAGGGTGATTAAATGATGAGAGAATTTAAATGTTTGGTGAACTACCCCTTTAAGAAATCATATTCAAATCCAAAGATTTATTTCAGGAATTCCTCATTTAATTCCAGAATAAATAAGCAATTCTTGAAATGCATTTTTGGGTTAAAATAGCACTTCTTTAAATTAGTTCTATAATGCTTTTTCACTGTCTTGTATTATGTGAACTGTTTTCACAATTTTTTAATAAAATTGGTATTGTAGTATCCACTTGTTTCCATATGTAAATTAAACATGTTTTATTTTTATTTAATTTTTGAAATGTAATGGCATATAAGCAATGTTAAATAACACCCTGTTCAGATTTATATTTAATATGAAAGTAACTATCAAACTGTCATTTAGCAAATGCTTTCAACAAAAGTGATTTACAATATCATTACAGATAAAATACCCAAAATGTTATTGCATGTTGTAATTGCAATTGTATTTTGACCCATGTATGCATTATAGAGTGTAATTTAGCAATACATTTTAGGGTTAAAAGTGGCTTGTACTATGCAGTGGGACTGAGAATATAATTCTGTATCATTTCATTTGACACTGAGAAAAAGAACAGTAATTACCCGGTGCTCTTAAAACATTTTAGGGGATAAATGAGAAAAGTGTGTGTGTGTATGTGTGTGTGTGTGTGTGTGTGTGAGAGAGAGAGAGAGATTTAAACATTTTATAACACATTTATTTTATACAGCAACACCTAAAACATACCACACCTAAAAATTACGCTTATCTCATTAGTTTACCCAATTCCATCAGCAAAATGGATCACATCATTTTCAACCCAAAACAGCATCTTTTCTCCACTCCAAATTTTTTCTAATTCTACATTTACCTTTTACTCTTGCTCTTGTGAGTCCCTTGAAAACCAAATCTATCCTTCTATCAGTTCCAGAGAGATGTTATGGTTTATACTTACTTTATACTGCCATTTTTGCTTGTCTCAGATTAAAATTTAATAGCCTTCCTCTCCTCTTTTTTGCATTTACTAGCCAAAAATAAACGCAGTCATTGTAAACACTTTATTAAAAGCAGAAAATAAAACCTCCAATAAAACAAAAAGAGTCCTCAGTCTTTCACAATGTATAAAAAATGTAAAATGGTTTCCCTCTCAGTACAAAAAGGACATTTATCTTGCACAGTTGGATTCAGCACAGAGATAAAAGCATTAACTGCAATGATACCATTCACCATTGAAGATCACCCACAGGCATGGTCAATGGTGGCTTGTAAAGTGAACCTCTAAAAGGCTTAACATTACAATCAATACCTAAATGATCTCTCCATGGTGTGTCAATGTTTTTAGTTTTTCTTTGTTTACCACTTTTGCACATACTCTATAGGTGGTCCAAAAAGCACATAAAGGTCCAAAAAGAACATAAAGGCATCATACAAGTAATCCATATAACTCCAGTGGTTTAATCAATGTCTTGGTGGTTTAATCAACATGTTACTTTTTCACTGTACATCTTGCTATTGCAGTCTCTATGCTCGATCATGATTTCAAGCTCGATTTCACTTTCTAGTGTTTGGTGCATGCGCAGAGCCCTAGATGGTGCTGTAGGAAGTGTAATCAAGCTTGAAATCATCATTAGCAAGGAGACTGCTGTCAAAATTTATAGTGAGAAAGGAATTGCATTTTGGTCTGTTCTCACACGAAACCGATAGGATCACTTCAGAAGGTGTTGATGAAGCCACTGGAGTCATAGGATTACTTTTATGATGCCTTTATTTGATATTTATATTTGGACCTTCAGAGTTCTGGCCACCATTCACTTGCATTGTTTGGACCCACAGCAAAAATATTCTTAAAAAAATCTTAAAAATGTTGTTCTGCAGAAGAAAGAAAGTCATTCACATCTGGGATGGCATAAGGGTGAGTAAATGATGAGAGAATGTTGATTTTTGGGTGAGCTATCCCTTTAAGTCCCGACATCAGAAGAGGCTGACAGAACATCCTGGATAAATAAATGGGATGACAGAGCAGATACTTTGAAGAGACAAGCAAAAGACGGGGGGTGATTTTCAGCTTTGCATCCATTAAGCAGTCAGTCTTGCGGACCGAAGAATGAGGCACAGACATGCCATGAAATCTGCAAGATAGCTTAACTACCATCTGTGTCTCTGGGCTGCCTCAAGTCTTGGCATTCTTTCATGTCAGAAGCAATTTAGTTATTGACAAACTTGATATCTGTCCCATATTCTCCCTTTTCCTTAAGACATTTTTTTTTAAATACAGACCTGATTGTGCATGATATATAAAAGTCAATAAGGTCATAAAGAGAAGAAACACTGTTTAAGCATTAAATGTATACACTTTTTTCCAGGTAGGAACAAGCCTGGACAAAACGACAAATGACGAACAGCACACAAAATACTGCTTCACGTGCATCATTATATTGTTTATACAGTATTAAATATACACTTACATTATTTAAACCATATGTCAAGGTAAGGCAATTTAAGCGCGCATTTCTATCTTAATGGATTTTGTGATTGACAGGGGTATTGTTTTTTTTTTTTGGTATATTCCTATTTATTACAAAAACTGTCTCAAATTTGTATGTCACATGGTCATATAACAAATATAATTACTAATTGCAGTTCAGCAACCACTTTGAAAGAATTTCGGTGCTTCTCAATTGGAAGGCTGCAGTCTAGGCTGGATAGCTCAGCTGTCACGTCATCAAGCACTTTTTGCAGCCTTCATTCGCCACATTTCGCCAGGATTTATCAGGTGCATCCTTTGCAGCCTTCAATCACCCACAATCCTTTGCACACTTAAGATTTTTTTTTTAAAGAAAATAACAGAAAATTAATAAAACGGATATGCTCCCTCCTGTTGGTTTCATCCATTTCTACAAAGTAGTTGTAGTTGTAGTTAACAAATAATTTATTTTTGAAATTTTCACAGCATGACGCAGAGGCGGAAACATTTATGACCATCTCATAAATAGCGCTGAATGCTGAGAAGAAGTTTAGCCTAAAGCCTCAAAAGGACTGGCCTCTAAAGGACAGAGCCTTAATAGGCTGCAGCCATTTGTCTGAGAAGCACAATTAGTGAGTTTGTTTAGTGAAGGATTGATCAGACTGATTCAACCTGATAGTGGTGAATCGTTTGGAATGATTAATTTAAACCAGCTTACAAGAGTGATTTTTTTATGAATGGAACTACACTATTCACAAAGTATGTTTCGTTTTGATTGCAGCCAGTGAACACAATGCTAAAATACCTATTGTTTTAGGCATTTATGTGACAATATATTTCTTAACATGTCACTGGTTATTCAGAAGCTGGGGAGAGCCACTGGTAAATCCAATGTGAAATAATCAAGAAAACGTCTAGGTTACGTGTGTAACTTCCGTTCCCTGATGGAGGGAACGAAACGTTTTGTCGAAGAAACGACACTAGGGGTCTCTCTTCAGCACCGAATATGCCTCTGATCTATGAAAAAAGGCCAATGTGATGTTGGCAGACAGTATTTGCATACACCGCCCCAGGACATACGGGTATAAAAGCAGGGAAATACGTTGAGCTCATTCACTATTTTTCCCGAGGAGCTGGAAATGGTCTGGCCACAACAGTGGCTCGGCTCAGCGATGTGGCCAGGAAGACACAACGTCTTGTTCCCTCCATCAGGGAATGGAGGTTACATACATAACCTAAATGTTCCCTATCTGTCACTCACTTCGATGTTGTGTCGAAGAAGCGACACTTGGGGTCCAATTTAAATCATGCCATGTGCTGAGCCATGTACGTGTACTGCTGACACAGGAGCGGGCAGGTATTTTATGTGCAAAGGCGACCAGCTGTGTCAGACTGTGCGTACCCTTCCCCAATGCCCCCAAAAAAGTCATCGGAATCCTTCTGGTTACTCTAGACAGGGGAACAAGGAGACGCTTGCCAACCTGGGAACAGGCCAAGCCTGGCTGGGCCTCTTTTCTCTCTATGTTTCTCCGCATAGAGCAAGAACGGCTGGGGCCCTTACACACATCGAGGGAAGGGGGTCTTACCCAGTTTCCTATTCTTTCAGGGGGAAAAGACCCTGCGGAGGCCATACCTGCCCGAAAGGGGAGGTAAAAGTGGCGAATACATCACATGTGTTTTTAGGAAACATTTGGAATGTGACGCAGTGGGGGCAGCTGGGACTGCCTAAGGGAGACGTGGGTCCACTTCTTAAGGGGACCGTACCCCGGAAAATACACACAGGGGGAGTCCATGTAGAAGTCCTGACCTGTGGAGCACAAATTTCAGTACAGGGTAGATTAAGTACCCGCAGTGGACTGGGTCGGCGAGTTCCTCCGCTGAACTGTGGACCCAAAGGGCTAGGGAGGAATCATCCAGGGATCCGGATGGGTGGGATCACCTGGGAGAGAAAGCGCACAGTTTTAACTCGTCCAAGGGAAAGGGTGCCAGGTACAAGAGATCCACCCGGCCAGACCGTCAGCATGTTACCGAGTTCTACCGGCTCAGACCTGAGAAAACACGCCGCTCTACATATGTCTGCCAGGGAGGTGCCCCTGGCTAGTGCCCACGAGGACACAACACTCCTTGTTGAGTGTGCTCGGACCCGCAAGTGGGGGGGTGGGGTGTTTTGAGACAGCATTCCCTTTCTGCTGTCTGCCAAAGCAGACAAAGAGCTGCTCTAAAGCTCTGCGTGTGGTCCAAGTAGGTACACAAAGCATGTACCGGACACAGCAATGAAGAGGCTGGGTCTGCCTCCTCGGTCACAGTCTTAGGATCACATAACTCCAGGCAAGTGTCGCTAACAGAGAACGCTTGTAGGTCCCCGACCCTCTTGATGGAGGCGAGTGCGATCAGCAGGGTCGTCTTTAGAGAGAGGGCCTGAGTCTAACTGATTCTAGCAGCTCAAAGGGAGGTCTCTGGAGGCCCATGAGGACCACTGAGAGATCACAGGAGGGGAACAGGCTTGGCCGGGAGAGATTCAACCTCCGGGCACCTCTTAGAAACCTGATAATTAAGTCGTGCTTACACAAAGGCTTGCCGTCTACTGCATTGTGGTGGGCCACGACTTCCAGACTCTCTTGCAGAAATAAGGCACTGACCTAACTGCGTACCTCTGTGGGTCTTCAGCCCGGGAAAAACACCAATTTGTGAACAGGCGCCACTTAAGGGCGTAAGGATGCCTGGTGGAAGGGGCTCTGGATTGGCTGATTGTGTCCATGAAGGCAGGTGGTAGACCAGCTGGATCTTCCACGTCCCATCCAGGGGCCAGACATGGTGGTTCCAAAGGTCTGGGTGCGGATGCCAGAGCGTGCCCTGTCCCTGAGAAAGAAGGTCCTTCCTCAGGGGAATTTGCCAGGGAGGGGTTGTCGCGAGAAGTACGAGGTCCGAGAACCAGACCTGAGTAGGCCAATAAGGAGCCACCAGGGTGACTTGTTCCACATCCTCCCTGACCTTGCACAGCACCTGTGCAAGAAGTCTCACTGGGGAAAATGTGTACTTGCCCAGCCCTGCAGCACAGCTGTGTGCCAGTGTGTCTGCCCCGAGGGGAGCCTCTGTTTTGGCATACCAGAGCAGGCAGTGGGAGGTCTCACGGGAGGCAAACAGGTCTACCTGGGCCTTGCAGAACCATTCCCAAATCAGCTGGACCGACTGGGGGTGAAACCTCCACTCTCCGCTGGGCAAGTGTTGTCGTGACAGCGCATCCGCTACCACATTGAGGTTGCCGGTGATGTGAGTGGCACGCTGCTGGCTCCAAAGGAGGAGACGACGGGTGAGTCGTGACATGTGGCGGAAGCATACGCCGCCGTGGCGGTTTATGAATGCTACCACGGTGGTGCTGTCTGACCTGACTAGGACAAGTTTGTTGCGAGCTAACGGGAGGAATTTCCGCAGGGCAAAGAAAACAGCCAGCAACTCTAGGCAATTGATATGCCAGCGCAGTGGGGCCCCTCTGCAATGGTCCGCAGCTGCGTGAACAATGAACATGGCACCCCAACCTGGCGGGGGGGGGGGAGGGGGGGTTAGCGACTGAGGAGGAGGTCCAGTGTAGGCGTCCTCTAGACTTGTTGGAACCGGCCAGCCGAGGAGCAGTCGTGGGGCTGAAGGCGGAGGGTCCACGTCCAGCATGCTGGGACTGTAGAGGTCTGGTGGCAGGGTGCTGTGAGAATGGCATTTGCGGCCAGGTGACCCAGAGACAAAGGAAATAGCTCTGTTATTGAGAATGTGGGTACCGCAGCCCCATGTAGGGGGGACGGCAAATTAAATAAATCCAACAAAAGATTCTCCTCCCGGCCCTCCACCGGGGGATGGAGTGGTCTTACCAGCTCTGGAGCTAACATCTCGGGCTCTGGGTCGAGCATCTCAGGAGCGCCTAGGAGCCTTCCGGGTCCTCGAGGGGGTCCTTGAGACGGGGGGCGTCTGTTTCCTGCGGGGTGCTCGACACTGGGGCTGAGAGCTGGGCCCAGGTTGAGGCAGAGCAGGGTGCTTCTTAGCCTCAGGAGGATGCCCTCGGCGAGCAGACGGGATGGCAGGCTTGCGATGGGGCAGGATGTGAGATATGGACTCTGTCTGCTTCTTCACCGCGGAGAACTGCTGGGCGAAGTCCTCGATGGTGTCGCCAATGAGGCCGAACTGGGAGAAAGGGGCGTTGAGAAAGTGAGCCTTGTCGGTCTCACACATCTCAACCAAGTTCAGCCACAGATGACGTTCCTGGACCACGAGCGTGGCCATTGTCTGTCTGAGTGACTGCGCTGTGACCTTCGTGGCTCTGAGGGTGAGGTAGGTCGCTGAGCGCAGTTCCTGCTGCACATCGGGATCAGGGCTACCCCCGTGCAGATCTTTGAGCACCTTGGCCTGGTGGACATGCAAGAGGGCCGTGGCATGCAGGGCGGAAGCGGCATGTCCGGTGGCACTGTAGGCTTTAGCGGTCAGTGATGATGTTGTCCTACAGGCCTTGGAGGGGAGTACAGGGTGACCCCGCCAGGTGGTAGGGTTTCCGGGACACAGGTGGAGCGCAACTGCCCAATCCACCTGGGGAATCGGCGTGTACCCATGGGTCGCTCCACCATCGAGAGCGGATGAGTGAGTGACGGGTGGAGTGGGGTGCACTCCATGATGACGTCAGCTCATCATGCAGCTCCAGGAAAAACGGGACCGGGAGGGGGGGGGGGCAAGGCTTTGAGTGGCGCCCAAACCCTAGGAACCAACTTCCCTGTGGGGAGGACGGAGGGTTCCAGTCCAAGCCCACGCTGGCAGTGGCCCGGGAAAGCATGTCGGCCATCTGGGCATCAGCTTCGGCCTGGGCGTGCTGGCCCGAAGGCGGCAGCCCAGGAGAGTCAGACACCATGCTCTCCGATGCAGCGGCGAGCTCATCCACTTCGAGCTCTAGAGGATAAGCAGGCTGGCTGTGAGGCGAGCCGCTGTTGCCCACGGACGGGAGTCAACGAGCGTGCTGGGGGGCGGGTGATCTGAGGGGCGTACCCGGCGGAGCTGCACACACTGCCATCCCCAGATCGTCTCCATCGCCAGATGGGAAGAAGGAGCAATGCGGGAGGCGGCTGGAGTGGCATGCTTTCTATTGAAAACAAGCCGCGACCGTAACATTGCCATGGTCATGCCGTCGCAGTGAGAGCATGAACCATCCACAAACGCTGCCGCAGTGTGATCGCTGCCCAGACACACGAGACCACGCCTGTGTCCGTCTGAAGCGGAGAGCACTCTACCGCATCCAGGAACTACACATGGGCGGAATGGCATCTTTATAAAGACACGTCCTGAAAAGGACGTTCTACGCCGCATAGAGGAAAATACTCTTTTACAAGAAATATCACTCTTTTAATACTCTTTTATGCTCTTAAGCTGTCGAAGCGCCCAGGGGCAAGCAGCACTGCCGTGCAGGGAAGGACAAATCTGCTGTAGTGTGCCATATATCTAACAGCAGAGAGCGTCAGAGGAACAGGAACGGGTGTGTGACTGAACTCAACGTATTTCCCCGCTTTTATACCCATATGTCCGGGGGCAGGGTATGCAAATAGTGGATTGGGTCCATGGCTAGAAGAGTTTTGAAGCAAATTCATAAATACAAATATTAAATAAAGTTGGGCTTAGGCTGCAGCCTTGACGAACTCCCTTATTCTGGCTGAAATATTCAGTTCTTTTGTTGTTTATTTTAATGCAGCATTTGTTGTCTTTGTACATGTCCTTTATTAAATCATAAACCTTTCCTCCAATTCCACTCTGAATCAGTTTTAGGAAGAGTCTGTTATGCAAAACTGAATCAAAGGCTTTTTAGATATGATCAGTTGTTCTCTGTTTTGGCAGGAATCCAATTTGACTGTTGTTTAAGTGTTTAATTGTTGTTTTGTTCTATTCATCTATCATGTTCTCAACCTGAGTACTGTGGAGTTCGGCTTCATACTGGGCTGGAATCTCTTTTCTCCAGAAGAATCTTGTTGAGAGGGGATACAGTTTAGTCTTCTAATCTGATGATGGTAGATGGCTGACTTTTTCAGACTAATGGCAATGTGACAGTGGTCTGAGAAAGGTAGCTGTGGCATCACTGTGAAGTAATTTATCTTGTTTTGGTATAGATCTTTGATGGCTTAGTCCACTGTGTTGCTGCCTAGAGAAGAGTAGTAGGCAAATCGATCCAGAGAATCACCCTTTGTTGTCATAGCTCAGACGTGGTTTAGTAGGATGTTTGTTTTGATGTAGATTTGTATTATTAATAATAAATTTATCAACAAATGAACTAATACAATACAGTTCTTTCCCAGTTATTACATTCAAATCCCCTATTATAAGATCTCCTAATTATAATAGGTTAACTTATGTGGGGGGATATAGGTGGCACACAGGTAAGTAACAAATTACTTCCTTTTTAATTTTAATACAAATATGTGTTCTCCCTTTTTTTAACAGGCCGAGAGAAATGGAAAAGATGTTCTTTAATCCCAACTATAATTCCTCCTGAATCTCTTCCATTTTTAACATGAAGGTGTTTCACTGATGGTAGATATAATTCTCTGTAGTTTGAAGGAGTGTAAGTTTTAGACACTAATCGACTCCATGTCTCAAGTAATATTATGATATCTGAACTATATACAATATTTACAAAATCAGGCTTCTTTCTTTTATTTCTCCAAAGGCAGTAGAAAACATAACCTGGATGTTATAGCATGTGATACGACATTGTGATTTTATCAGAAATAACAATGTAGGATTCCTGACCCAACCATGTTATGAAATATACTGAATTAAATGAAGTACCTTAGAATCACAATTGCATAACAAAATGATTCATTAACATAAATTAAGAAATAATGAATATGCTTAAGGACTGCTAATTAATTTAATGGACTGTCACATAAAAGTTTCAGCATGTTTTATATCTGGCTGAAGATGGTTGTGTCTGCAAAACTTCTTCCTGTCACAACAGCAGTGTAGCTTTCTATCTGTCTGCCAGGATGCTGTCTTACAGTCTCCTCACAATCAGGGGACAGGTTATGGGGGCTTTTCATTGCGATGTCCTTGATTGTTTTGGCAAATATTCTCATGCCCTCTTGATGAATGTGGAGACAGTCATATAGATGCTCATGAGTGATGTGCTGATGATTTGCTATATGTGTATTCGGCATGAGTACACAAATCAGCTATCTCTGCATTAATGGCACTGATGACATTTTGTGGAACATCTGTGCAAGGCAGCAGTGTAGATATGATGACTCTTGCACTGATAGAGGGTAGATCCCTCTAGCTGTTTTCACCAGATCGATGAGAGCTTTGGTGACATCCATTCTCCTGGTGCTGAGGTCGTTTGTCCCAGTATAACAGAGTAGTATAATGTATGTTCACTTTCTCTAAGCAGCTTTAAAGCAGAGTGAGAGGTGGGAAACCAGAATTTCCTCACATTTCTCCCTGGAAACGTCTTTAGGAGTGACTTGCTGTGAATATGAGTATTTATAGCCTCTGCTGGTGAAATCACTGGATGCACCTGTAGCAGGGCTATAAATAGATGTGCCACAGGTGCATCGTCAGGTATTTTGTCTAAAGAGCAGTCCTGGGGCATCCTCAGTGTGGCAATGAAGCGCAGCATCTAGTTCCGCTTTTATCAGGGAACAGGGGGTTACATATAAGTAACCCAAAACATTCCCTATCAAAAAGCTACACTTTGATGCTGTGCTGATTTGGCACTTTGGGAACGAGAGTAAACACACCGCCACACTGTGGGTGTCCCCTTATGGTTGTTTAGTTGTGCTCACAAGAACACATGAGGTCTCAGACATGAGCTTGTGATGTTGACTCAAGGACGTGAGAGCCCGCAGTGGCATGAACATCCAAACTATAGAATCTTATGCGGAGAGGACAAGCCCGCCGCATTACAAACATGTTGCAGAGGGACATCTCTGGCCAAAGCTTTAGAGGAGGCGAACCCTCTGGTAGAGTGAGCCCTGATACAGTCTGGCGAAGCTTGCCTGCGTGCCTCGTAGGCCAGGGCAATAGCATTACTCACCCAATGTGACATAATTTGCTTGGTGGTGGCTGCCCCTTTGTTGCAGCCCCATGGCAAACAGATAGTTGCCCTGACTTACACCACTAGCTAGTGCGGTGGACATAAGTCTGAAGGGCATGGACTGGACACAGTCCGTGAAGCCTTTCATGCTCCGGTGTTGTAAACGGCGGGGAGCAGAAGGCTTCGAGAGTGACCGGATGTAAGGTCGAGAAAGGAACCTTAGGCAGGTTGTCAACAAAATTTGTTCCACTACCTCGAGGTGGAGCGTCCAAATCTGCTCCCACATTCAGGCATCCAGGGATATAAACTGGTCTTATTGACAGGAGCTTGCCCTGGGCCCAAAGGAGAATCTGCCGTGCCAGTCTGTTGAGCTGGCGTGAACGTGTTGTCCACCCGCACCAGGACATGGCAGCCTCTCAAATACTGGAGGAAGTATTTCAGAACCAGAAATACCACCAACAACTCGAGGCAGTTGATGTGCCAATCAAGCTGATGACCCTCCCATTCCCCTTGAGCTGGACGACCACTTAACACCGCACCCCAGCCCGTCGGGGAGGCGTCTGTCAGTATCAATTTGCGCTGGCAAGATGCACCTAGTGTGGGACCCAAAGTGAAGATCCGGAGTTTAAACCACATAGAAAGGGTACGAAGCGTGCTGCGCGTAACCCTTATCTACCTTAGGGGACTGGCCCTTGGATGAAATCCCCTGGCTTTGAGCCACAACTGAAATGGTCTCATGTGCAGAAGGCCCAAAGGGATCACCGAGGACACCGATGCAATGAGACCTAGTATTCGTTGATACTGATGTACAGTGCAAACTTGGCCTAGCCTGAATGGACTCGTTTTGAGGTTGTGACAATTGTGCCCATATCATGATCGAATTCCATACAACGCACAGATAGGTAATTTCCTGAGTGGGAGAAAGAACGCTCTTTTTGACATTGAGTCTCAGACCCAGAGATACCAGATGAGCTAAGATGATATCCCTGTGCTGAACTGCCAGTTCTTGTGACTGTGCTAGTATCAGCCAGTCGTCTATGTAATTCAGAATGCGGATGCCCCGGAGTCGCAGAGTAGCCAGTGCTGCATCCATGCATTTCATGAATGTGCAGGGTGATAGGGCTAGGCCGAATGGAAGAACCCGATGTTGGAAAGCTTCGCTCCCGAAAGCGAACCTCAGGAACTTCCTGTGTTGTGGCAGAATTTCTATATGAAAATATGCGTCCATGAGATCGATCGTGACAAACCAATTGTGATGTTGGATTTGAGATACAACCATCTTGATAGTTAGCATCTTGAACTTTAACGCCCTGATTGAGCGATTCAGTCTAAAATCGGACGCAACCCTCCACACTTCTTGGGAACCAGGAAGTATCTGCTGTAGTAACCTGACTCTTTCTCTGGAAGGGGAACATGTTCTATGGCCCCTTTGACCAAGAGATTTTGCTGTTCTTTCCACAGTAGACATGCTTGTTCTGGTTTCTCGGTAGTGGAGAACACGCCGTTGAAACACGGGGGAGAGCGATCGAATTGAATACTGTAGCCTTTTTCTACTGTTCTTAGAACCCACATAGAAACACCTGGCAGTAGCTTCCACACTGCCAGGTTCTCTGAGATGGGTATCAATTTTGACACTTCCTGTTGAGGGGATGTTGAGTATTCCGCATCCTATACTAAGTCTGGAAGCAACGGAACACTCAATATTTTGCTGGAAAACTCTAACTCCCGAAAAACCAGAGGCGATGGGAATGGAGAGGTTTCGGGGGGTATCGGGAAGGTAAACGTGAAGGCTTCATGCACCCAACCCGAGGGGGGCTACCCCCACAAGGCTGGGTGCAAGACCGTCAGGGTTTTTTCTTCTTAGAAATGACTGCCCTGAGGTCTTGCTTTGGGGGCTGCTGAGTGCGACTAGCCGGCCCTCAGTCTCTACGAGGGGGAGTACGACTCGCCACGCTTTGTTTTTGAGCCTCCTTTCTAGAAGGACCGGGGTGGGGCTGGGTGGCTGGGTTTGGAAGGCTACGTCCTCCGGAGGTCGTATATGTTGGCCACATATGTTATAAGTACGTCTCATTTCAGAAAAGTGAGTAGGCCTCTTCGAATGCAGCCTACGAATGCGAACTTCTTTCACAGGAATTTGGGGATGCATGAGGTGTATTCTTTATGGGCACTCACAACCCCCTTTTGATTCAATAGTAATGTTGAAAAAAATGATGCCAATTTGCCCATAAATATGATGTTAAAATGCAAGTAATGTTAATTTCCAAGTTAAAGTACCTCAGTAGATGGTAGTACCTCAGTAAATTTACCTTATTCATACCCTTCTAAAGGGACTTTGTTCCTTTCTTACTCTTGTGCTTGTTAAATAGCGGCATGCTGTCATAGCAACCATGTTCCATTCCATTTCAATTTGTCCTACGAAGGCCGTCTAGTTTAAACGAGGCGGAGGACACTCAGTATACTGCAGCTTTCAAAGGATGTATCCTACCTTGCACGCAGCCTTCGAAACGAGACGCAGCTATTATATGTAATGTTCTTAGGTGATCTTTAAGTTTCTTAGAAAAATATAAAAAAAATCTTAAAAATATTCTGCCTCTTTTGATCTTAATTTAGTTTCCAATAATTTAAGTATTGTTTATGTAATAAAAACACATTTTCTGGCACAAATTGAAGTTACAGCAAGAACTGATATTTTTTGCTGCCAACTGCCATCAACGCTCTCTCTCTCTCAGTTGTGGTTGAAGTACTAATGCTTTGGTGGCAAGGGATTGGGGCATTACTACAGACACTTCCTTTCAAGGTTCTGGGGAATGGAAAAGCAATTCCATGCTCGGGACGCACTAAATCCATCTCTGCCAGTTCTGCCGCCGGTTACTCTAAAATCATTCTGACCCACATGTCTCTCCAACTTCTGATCAGTCCAGCACAGAGGTGTAAGTGTGAACAAAACAGTTCCACGTGTATGTTCTCTGTCTGCTTTTCCAGTTGAATATATTTGAAGTGCCACTGATGTACATTTGCTCACATACCCTTCAAGACCCCATACAATCAAAGTCAATGTCTATTTATAATAACTTTAGAGCTACTGTGCTGCTAAAAGTTGACAAAAATGACCTTTAGCAATTAGCACATATACACGTTAAAAATGCACAGTCTTACTTTTCTGTGAAAACGATCCAGAAATGTTGATGTCTCTTTCAGCGTTTCATAGATTTTTGCCCAATCAAATGATCTCTAAAATGAGAAAGTCCATCTCCATTTACTACCAGGCAAATCATCTTAAAAGGAAAAAGAAAGAAAGAAATAAGAAACAAATCGATAAGTCCTGCCCAAAGTTCCTTGGTTAAATAAGAAATATGTCAAACAGGAGAGAAAACTGCACTCATCAAGCATTTTCTTGTGCTCTTTAAGCATTTTTGCTTGTGCTGTGTTTTCACCTCGCTGAAGCAGCCTGTCTTTATTGTCCGAAAATTAAGTGAATGTTTCTTCCTAATATAGAGGTGCAACAAGTGTTCAAACGATTCTGATTCTGGCATAGCTAGGCTCTTGTGGACTCAATATCAGGTGCAAAATAACCTGATGCAGCTTAAAGCTCAGGGTTTATGCTACGTTTGGACTGAGTAATGATGTCAGACACATGACACTGGCTCAGTAAGATTCCCCAATCATCTAAGATTGAGTGCCAAAATGGCAGAGAATCATATCGATTAAACTGAATAATTTCGAATTAAAAATTCAAATTATTTTTAGGATAAGCTGTTGTGTTTAATAATAAACTGTAATTTAGAAGATTTTAAAATTTAAAGAAAAATGTATGAGATGCATAGAGCATGGTACAGCTATAAATATGAAGTAGCTCATTTTTAATATGTTTCAGTACTACTTGGTAAATATATACCCATCTTGGATGAAATCATTGTTTTTGTTGGGGGTGTCAGGATGTATCCAGACAGCCCAGTTTTTATAGTCACCAGTTGATCCTTGTTCAGCATAGGATTCCTTTGATTTTTATTACTCATGCATCACATGCTTTGATAAACTCACATCAGTGTTATATATGCTTGCATGGTTATTGATGGTGTGATATTAAAAAGGGAGGATATCATTCAGGGCTATTAATTCTGTGGAGGAAGCCACAGGGGAATACGGGCTGGGCAAATGAAGTAGATTTATCTGAGCGACATGCATTTTCCCTTGACGGCTGCATGTATGAGGAGTGTGTGGGCGAGTCATTCTCATGTCTTGAACACATGGATGGATGTGCAGCGCATATGGTCAAATACAAACAGCTGACGATTACGTTTCTGAATACATCATTCACTGTCATTCGTTTTGTTGTGTAATCACTGTTCTTCTGTGTTAGAAATGACATGAAATAAATTATATTGCCAATGTCTATACTAAAAGTGGAATTTCACAGCTGGTCTTTTATCTCCTTTTGTCAGACTCAAAGGAATGAGCTAAGCTATTTGTTTGTGACTGCCCATACAGTCAGGCGAGAACAAGAGGTGAATTCGCCCAGAATATTATGAACAAATACACAAGAAAGAGATTCATATCATCAGCTTATAATGAAAGTCCTTGCTTGCTGTCTGAGATGGTTGGCTTTACAATTACAAATGCCTTTTAGATGAAAATGGATAAATTTTAATCCACACTTCAAAAGCAGGGAGTTAATTGGATGAAGGCAGCAGGTGAATAGCACTGCATATTTCTAACTGAATTTAGCATGACCCATGCTATTTCTATGGAGCAGAATATCATAAGGACTTGGGGTCAAAACTGGGCCCTTTTGACTTGGGCCAGAAAGCAATCACCTTGACAACCCAAGCAACTGCAAAGCAACACCCTGACAACAATCAACAATACCCTAGTATTTTGGCGGCCAGTTTTGCAAACAAGCACCACTCAAATCATGCTTTAGAAAATTTTAAAATCTAATTATGATTTTATTAGTTTTATAACTAATGTAATTATTGAAAAGATTGTACATCTGCTCAGGTAATTACCTCTGCATCTTAGCACTGACTGACAGGGAACATTTTCTGATGCATTCCATTTAGCATGGTGGATGTGAGCTGACTCACATTTCCTCATTGACACGACTCTTTCGCCTCTAGCACAAACATTCCGTGGAGAGATTGCTGCTCTCCCTCCTGTAACAACCAATAAATGTCCTTTGAAAGCTGTCCATTCACATTGGTATTGCTAAATATACTCTCCTTTTGTTCTGCACCAGGTGAGATAATATGATGTTGTTTGCTTATATATATACTTAAGGTGAAGATCGAGTAAAGGGGTGCGGTCTTGCTGCAGACACATTTTTCCTTTAGACAGGCATCTGTTTGAACCATCGAGCAGTCACTGCCTATGTTTGGAATGGAATACTAGCTTATACTTACTGGAAAACTGTGTAGTATATGCTGTATACCCTACATCAGCACTGCTGTGATTCGGCCACAGACACGAGGCCATGGACCATGTTCCGTAGTTAATCACGCAGTGCTGATATAGGGCCATATAACACGATTGCAAGTGTGATATTGCTTCTATACAACAGTTCAATGATCATGTACATTTTTTAAAATGAGTACAGTCTCTTAGCTGTGATGAGCCATAATGCTGAAGTTGTTCATTAAAGCTGTTTAAGGCTATTTCCCAGCTTTAGTAATGTAGTGTAGTAAGTGATCAGGAAGAGCTGTTGTATGTACACTGCTGACACAGATTCAATTCATGTCACATAACTAGCTCATATTACACACAAAAATTATATTTTGCCACCACCTGCTGGCTAACATATGTAATGTAAAAAAAAAAAAGACAAACCATTGCTCTTAACAGATCTGCACTGTTCTTACACTTTAATATAGGACTACGAACATGAGCGGAGTGATACACACAGTGAAGCATCGGAGTGCTGATGGTGAATAAGCAAATGAGAAGTTCACTTTGGAATTGCTTTATAACCTTAGAGGACAATTGTATTATTTCTGTGCCACTAGCACATACCTGCCAACATCGGATTGTAAAAATTATGGAGATTAATTTTTTAGGGAGGGAGGGGGGGGCATATCTGTGAGGAACAGCAGCCTATGGAGTTACAGATGCCCCCCTAGAATAAGATGGTGCCCCTACGCAGACTGTGTAATATGCATATAGGGAGTGGCAGTACAGTCAGTAATGCTACATTGAAGATGAAAAATACAAAGAAATTGACCATGTATGCATGTATTTAATACTTATATATAAAATATATATAATATTGCAAAGTGATGAGGTCATGTGACAACAATATTTCCCTAACTATTAGTTAGGGAAACATTGTTGTCACATGACTTCATCACTTTGCAATATTTAAATCCATGAATGGTGCCCAGTTATTATCTTGGATATATTATGTATTGCTATATACTGTAGAAATAGTAATAGAGTAATTGAGTATTACTGTAGTCTGCTATTCCGAACATAGTTAACTGTGTGCCTGCAAACTGCGCTGTGATTGGACAGATTTCCACCTTTACTAAAACAAGGCCAAAGTTATAAGTATCATTTATGACAATTGCTACGTGGCCCATCACAGTTTACCATAAATATAAACCATTCGATACTACTGTGTGAGGAATATCAGGCTCATAACTGGACTTCTTCAAGGTCTGTGGTTGATGTAATGGCCAATAAAGTGTAGCTCTTGACAGAGCGGAGTCATATGGCACAATGCTATGGAGCAGAGAGAGAGAGAGGGAGCCAAAGAATGAGAAGAAGAGAGAGATGGAGAGGGGCTCTTGTGAGCCAAAAGCTGTTTGGGTCTGTCACTATGAATGATGTGAACAGCAGAAGTTAAATACTGAAATACTGTTTGAACCATCGAGCAGTAACTGCCTATGTTTGGAATGGAATACTAGCTTATACTTACTGGAAAACTGTGTAGTATATGCTGTATACTGCCTACTTAATATATATTTAAGCAATATCACACAAGCAAGAGTGCGATATGGCCCTACATCAGCACTGCTGTGATTCGGCAGTAGGTAATCACGCAGTGCTGATTTAGGGCCATATAACACGATTGCGAGTTCAATGATCATGTACATTTTCTTAAAGAGCCAAAGAATGAGAAGAAGAGAGAGATGGAGAGGGGCTCTTATGAGCCAAAAGCTGTTTGGGTCTGTCACTATAAATGATGTGAACAGCAGAATCAACAAGAGGCCTTTTTTACACACACTGACTGCAAAGTACTCCATACAGACCCTCAGTATGACCGGTGATGGAGGACAATAGTATAATTTTTTTTTTTAAAAATTCAAATGAAAACCATAATTAGTAGTTGTGTTAACTGTGAATTTTGTTGTCAAAAAATCTACATTTTATTAAACTTAAATACTTCATATTTATTTGTTCTAATGAAGATTATTCTCTTTAAAGATTATTCTATTCAGTTTGGCATTCAATTGAAATGTGTAAATCTTAATTTACACTTGAGAGAATGATGTTTGGGCTAAAAAAATTTCTTCAACTGCTGCTTCCAAGCAGGTCTAAAAGGAATAGTTCACCCAAAATTGTAAATTCTGTCATTATTTACTCACCCTTGTGTAGTTCCAAAACCATATTTTCTTTTTTTTCATGGAACACAAGAGGAGAAATTGTGAAGAATATTGACTATAATTTTTTTTTCATACCATGAAAGTGAATGGCGAATGTAGCTGTCAGTCCCTGAAGTGTTGTAACAACATAAGTTGATTCCCCAGAAAAGTAGAAACACTTTGACTGTAATAAAACAATGCTCTGTTTTTTTTAGCAATATGACCAGCCCTACATAGCAACACTGACTCAACCAATGGTGTAAGTTTGAGTTGGGATTATCTGTTTTAAGACCAAATGCAGATGGGGTAGTGTTTGAGAAACCTGTTTGTAAACAAGTTTTGAGTTGCTTTGGTGATGCTAGTGCATACCTGCCAACACTCCCAATTTTTCTGTGTGTCTCCTATTTTTCCAATTCTCCTCCCACTATACTCACGATTTATAATTTCTCCCAATAAACTCACGATTTTCCACAGCACACTTTGCTCATACAGGATTGTCCAATATTTAATTATGAAAAGATATGTATCGAATCAGTAGGCCTACAGAATGGAATTTGTCCCATAAGCTGGTCAGATGACATCACATCGAAATTCCAGATCGTTAATTTAACATTGATATAAGTTGGAGATTTTTCATACAGTGGCTAAGGGGTCTTCTGAAAAGTCCACACATTGTGCTGCAGCATGCTAATACTGTGGACTCCAGTGTGGAGGGTGTGGTAAGGGAACATCTGAAAAGTCCACACATTGTGCTAAAACTGTGGATTTTTTTACTGAAAACAGAAGGTTCAATATACATGTTCAATACGATGTACAAAATTGCACAGATCCAACAATGCATGAATACGTCATAAAGACAAGAAGTACAGGTGAAGGGGAAAAATTTTAATCATTTTTTTATAAAGTAAATAACAAAAAAACGTAAACGTACATAACATAGATGTATACATAAATAAGATAAAGAAGATAAATAATTGAAGAAATACAAATAATTATATTTTTAAAAGTCATGGGTCAGGAAAGTTCTCACCATATAAGAAATAATATACACATTTTATTATTAATATCTCAAAAAGCATTTATTGCTAAAACTGTGAAAGATGCGGTAAGGGACCATCTGCATACATGGTCAATTTCTTGGTATTATTCATCTTCAATGTAGCATTACTGACTGTACTGCCACTCCCTATACGCATATTACACAGTCTGCGTAGGGGCACCATCTTATTCTAGGGGGGCATCTGTAACTCCCTAGGCTGCCGTTCCTCACAGATATGCCCCCACCCCCTCCCTCCCTCCCTAAAAAATGTATCTCCCTAATTTTTACAATCCGATGATGGCAGGTATGTGCTAGTGGCACAGAAATAATACACTTGTCCTCTAAGGTTATAAAGCAATTCCAAAGTGAACATCTCATTTGCTTTTTATTTATTTTATTGCAATAAAAAATCCTAAATTTAGTCACCGATGTACTTTTGTCAACAAGACTGCTGCTATTTACTCTGAGTAGTTAAAAAGTGACCTAAACATAGAAACTGAAATCCTTAAATATTTAATGAACATTCTGTTCCTAAAATTAATCTAACAAGACAACCTAGAAAGCTATTAGCAGTATTATTTTATTGCTCTGTGAAGCTCTTGGCAAAGCCAGGATTCTGCAATTACGGGAAAGAAGGGAATTAACATTAATGCATTCATTTAGGGATAATTGCCAGAGTCATTCCATTTTATTGGTATGATCAAAAATAGCTTTGAAGGAACAATTTGAGTTATGCAGCACAATGGCATATATTTGGTTCATTTCAGCATAATGAAGTTACAAGTTTAACAGACCCTGTGTTTGCCAGCCAGCCACATGCCAGTGGAAGTTTTAGATAAAATACTAACACACTCTGGGGTCAAACCGGCCTGATTTAGTACATTTGTTCTACCTGTCTGAATGAACAGAGAGAATAAAGCTGTACATGCAGTTTCTATCAATACACAATACACTGATGTATTTTGCCAGGCAGATATTATGTGGTTTGCATTTCTAATTGTATTTAAGCTTTTGAGACACTTTAAACAAGGTTTTGATAATTAGAGCCCATAGTTTCCACTAGTGATGGGAAGATCGGATAATTTTACGCCGTCATTTAGTGCATTTGAGCAGAATTCATCTATAGTCCTAATAAGTAAAAAATTATAATGCAGACAAGGACAAATTAAAGAATAGTCCACCTCTGGAATCTTGTTCAAGTCCTACTTTCTTTCTGCTGTGCATAGCATATATGGCTGTCACGTGACAAAAGAACGAACGACTCGGACCAAAAGAGTTGAAAGGTGAATGTGGCGTGGGATGTGGTCGTGTGTCTGTCATTGGGGAGAGAGGAAGTGGTAAGGGCCATCACTTGGGGTTTGTTAACACTAAACACCTGTGTCTCATTACAGTGACGGAAGACACAGGCTTCAAAAGGCTGCCAGAGAATGCCAGAGATGGAGAGAGACAGTCCAGTGTGTATGTGTGTCTACTGAAAAGTTTACCATTGATATCATTTGTGAAGCTGAAGAGATAATGCTGTGTTTGTTAGGCGGAAAAGCCCAAAGATGTTTTTTGTGAAACTAAAACGCCATTAAAGGTTGACTTACCTGGACTACCACCACGCTTCCTTCCTAATAACTGGAATCTTTACAGTGAACTAATTATTTCTGTTTCCTGTACACTATAGTGCCTGTACGGTTTTCACATAACAAGCAAACTGAGTTTGCACAATGTGCATGCGCAGCCAGCACAAAATGAACAAAGCAATCTCTGAGACTACTCGTTCTTTTGTCACATAAAAGATTTGTTCAAAATGAATGAATTGTTCATGAACGACCCATCACTTGTTTCCACCTCTTTTTTTGTACTGTAAAGATACCATACATTCTGTTGTATAAGTAGGCCTATATCAAATTTGTCGAGACACAATCATAAAATAAGGATAATAAGCTTGTTAAATTTCATACTCAGTGATGTATTCTGTTTCACTAAGATTATATGAATATGGAAGAATGATCAATACCCAAGGATGGCTAAACAAATTGTGATGAAATAGCTGATAAATCTTTTAAATAAAAGGAAATAGCCTTGCTTATTAGAGCTCATTTGCTTTTTTTATGGTAATTAAAATGGCCACTTGGAATAAATTAGGGATTTGTGTATACCTTCAAACAGAACAGTGTGCCAAAGTAAACCTTATGTTTTAGGTAAATTTAAATTCATAAATATGAAATGATTTGATGTTTCAATTAAAAATTTACAATAACATAGAAATCGAAGAAATGCTGAGGCCAACTACAACTTTAATGTTATGTATTTTAGCTGTATGTTCAATTATGACATTTCAATATATGAACATCTTTAACATTCCATTACTTAAACAAATCACTTCATAACTAATTAACAATCATGCTAGAATTTCAATTATAGCAATGCATCTACTTTATTAAAAACAAAGGATTTTTTAAGGCAGTAGATTAAGGATTTACAGTAGATCTATTAGATGAAATAAATTAAGCACTAAGTCCTTGAAATGTGCTTCAAAAGAGTGTACTGAGATATAATAGGATATCTAAACAATGGATCTAGTCAGAGCAAACCAATCTTCTCTGATTTGTCAGGGATTATTTCAATTGTCATAAATGTCAGTTTTGATCAGCTGTAAAGGATCATAAAGCAATTTGCAATACAAATAGAAGAACAGACATTAGGTGGTGTCTACTACAACACAATTAACAAAATAAAGACATTTCTGCCATCCTAAAGCATGCCATAGAAGGACTCTCTGATTATTGTTGCTTAGAGAACAGCTCTCTGTAACAGAAGTCTTTTAGGGTGCTGCTGGACTTAAACATTTGATGAATGACTCATCAGTGAAGGGGGAGATAGTAATTTTTCCATTTGCTATAATTATGTGATTGCACAATTAAATGTATGCTCATCTTCATTCCAGGTGTACCTGCAAATAATTAATAGAACAAGATATTGCATTTTAAACTCATATTGTGTTCATTGTGTTTCACTGGTTGTTTAAGATTTTGGCAAATTACTGTACAAAATGTAATTAAAACATTTTATCTTATGATTTATGTATGCAGTATTTGTTTTATATTCTTACTTTAAAATGTCATTAAAGTTGTAACAACTTGTAAATAATTTTGAATGACCAACGATACCGTTTGAATAGATTTAGCCTCTAAAAGCTTATTTTTAATTTAAAATATAACATTTTAAAACACCACAAAAACAGCACAAAATAACGTCACGGTTACTGTTGTAACCTACGTTCCCTGAGGGAGGGAACGAGACGTTGTGTCAAATGAAATGACATAAGGGGTCTTCCTTGGGAGCCTCGCGTACCTCTGAACTTGAGAAAATGCCAATGAGGAATTAGCAGACAGAATTTGCATGTCCCGCCCCCGGACATACAGGTATAAAGGGAAGCGGGCGTGTGTCTGTTAGTCAGGTTTTTGCACTGTGGAGCTGAGATTAATGTATGGCCATTTACAGTGGTAGGTCCAGTGTCATTGCAGAAGGGACACAACATCTCGTTTCCTCCCACAGGGAATGGAGGTTACAACAGTAACTGTGACGTTCCCCTTATGTCACTCACTCGATGTTGTATCGAATGAAGTGACACAAGGGGTCCCATTCAAAAGCACCATGCACTAGACCGTGTTACGTGAATTGCTGACACAGGTGCAAGCATGCTGCTGCGTGCTAGAAGCAACTGTATCAGCCGCACATAACCCTCCCCAACGCCCCCAGAAAAGGTGTCATTTACAGACCTTAGGTTACCAGAACCCCTGAGGGGGGGACAGATGCTACATTACCTGAATGGGAGCAAGCCTGTCTCTCTCTATGTCTCTCGCATAGAGTGTAAAGCGTCTGGGGCTAACTTAACGCTATGAAATGCGTCAGGGAAGGCGTTCTTTACCGATCCTATTCTTTCAGGGGGAAAAGACACTGTGGAGGCCACATCCTGCCCAGACTAGGGGGAGGTAATATATGGCCAATACACCATGTGGGTTGTCAGGCCACACGTGGGAGCAGTGCGGTGGCAGGTCCTATCTGAAGAGGGAGGAGCTCTACAAACACAGAGACTGGGGGCAGAGGAACTGCCCAAGGGAGACGCGGGTCCGTTTGGCAGGGGCACCGTACCATGGAAAATATATCACAGGGAGTTTCTGAAGAGGGAATTAAGCCTGTGGAGCCCTACCCCAGTACAGAGCACTTGCGGCTCGCAGCTGGCCTTCCTCTGCTGAATTCGCAGGCCAGAAGGCTAGGGAGGAAGAACATCAAGGAAGCAAAAGCTTAGTGGCTAACCTGGGAGAGAAAGTGCACTGGATCAACTTTGTGAAGGGTACAAGGTGCAAGCGGAACACCCGGTCGGCTGTTCTGTATTACCAAGTTCTACTGGCCAGGACCTGACAGAACACGGGATGAGACCGACTCAACCCTGAGGTTGTAGGGTTCACAAAGGTGTTGGGTGTTGCCCAGCGCGGTACTCTGAAGATGTCTGCCTAGGGAGGTGCCGACAACCCAGCGGGCAGCCTCAGTTTGGAGATAGCGTTCACTTTCCGCCATCCACCGAAGCAGACAAAGAGCTGCTCAGAACATCTAGAGCACTGGGTGCGGTCCAAATAGATACTCAAAGCACATACCGGAGTTATGTACCTCAAGTTCAGAGGTACGCGAGGGTCCCAAGGAAGACCCCCTTGTGTCACTTCATTCTACACAAGGTCGAGTTGACAGAAGGGGAACTGGAATGGAGGTTACAATGAGTGTACAATTAATGTACAATATAGAGTCATATAATTAATCTGACTGCTCAAGAGAAATATACCCTTTATAAACATATACTTTTTATTAAATATGTAAATGTACAGAAAAGTGGCTTAATCCCTATTCGGACTGGGTTAGCTTTGTATGGGATGTGGGGTAATATAATAATAACCTGAGCTTCTACATGATTTTAATCCCATACTAATTGGTCATGTTTACATGTTTCATTTACCTACTATAAAATGTCTGGAAAAAATAACCCCTGGTTGAACTAATCTTGAGTGAAATGACATGCTGGTAAAAAGATATTGAATCTGCACTGCCCAGCATGTAAGCCCTTAAACTTCTGTTGCTTCCCAAGTTCTCAGAGTGTCTGAAGCAGATGTTGGTCAATGAGAAAATGCCAGAAAATGTAAGACATAATCCATAACTTTAGATAATGCTGTCTTTTGTGTTTGGATTGATTCATGTGTTTATTAACCCATGTAAAAGAGGAAAATTTGAAGTTACACAAGCATGTCATTTTGTAGTTTGAGCAGAGAGAATGGTAAAAAATTGTGTTGAGGTTTGTATGTCGTTCGGACAACATATAAAAATAAAATTACATATTGTGAATGGATTTTCCATATTTATAGTTTCATATAAGATTACAGGATTGAGATATGATTCGGATACGATGGCTAATTTAACCAATTCTGTTGTATTTTGCCAGGTATTCCAATTGATTTATTCTAACAATCCCATACACAGTATGACCATGTTTAATATTCCCTGCATATTTAATCAGTACAGCTAAATTCATTTTCTGATGGGTCAGTTTAGTGTGACAACTGTGTGTAAATGCAGTAGACACATTCAACTCTATGATTTCTTTAGGCATCGCTTATCCTGTGCGGTAATCAATACAGACGTCTCCAGCAAGGTAATATAGTTTTGATAATAGTTTTGAATTTTGAATTTAGTTTTTATTTCTATTTTATTTTCAATTTTCCACTCCAATTGAATTTCCATTTTGTTTGTTAGCTTTTTGTTTTAGTTTCAGTTTTATTTGTTATTTGTTAGTTTTAGTTTAGTTTTAGTTTTTCAGTACATTTAGTTTTTATTTTAGCTTTAGTATTTATATTAAGGGATATTGGAGAATGGGGAAAACAGGCATTTGTGTAATGTGGGTCACATAGTTGGACTCCCCAGTGTCCAATTTCTAGATAATATTATTGCAAGTGCTTTCCAAGTAGGATTTTGCTTAAGACCCCCATTTCCATGGAAAGGCCCTGCTGAAAGTACACTTATGCAATCAACTCAATTCTCTGTGACAGAAATATAAACTACACTGGGTAGGAGAGGAGGCTATTGTCATATGGTAGTTTAATGATATTATGTACAGAAGACAAATAAAGAAAAGCCTCCATCTCCATCATCTACAGCTCACACTTTTTTGGAAGGAGATCTACTTTTTCATGTTATTGCAATTTACAGAAAGATCTACCATGAACACTATATACATTGTCACAAAACAAATATTTCTGTAGTTGTTAGTGAAATTTTACAATTCTCGAGGCCAGTTTTTCACAACAAATGACATTAACTAATTTTTAATGTAAGAATTGTATTCAAATAATTATTCAAGACTACCAAACAGTCAGTAATAAAATAGCAATACAGCAATAAATATAAATAAATTAAAAGTAATTGAACAAAAAATACAAAATTATGAAAACAGTACTTTTGTTAACAGCTTTAAATGATTTTAACAGCAGTATTGAGAATTCAAGTAAACATTCAGAATAAAATTCTAAGCAAAACTACTTCTGGTCTTCACTGTATAATGAACTCTATAATACATTAATATTTTTTAAAGCTTATAAAGTTATCCAGCTAAGAACGGTGAGCTGTTTTCTTATTATCTTGTAATGGTTGTGTGATATTAACAACACACTAGACAGCAGCAGGTCTATTAGGTTACATTAAAAAAAGCCTGATGAGTAAGTAAATACAAGTAATGGCAGTTTTAAGGGTTTAAAAACATACCGCAACAAAAACGAAATCGTATTTAAGATTATTTGTATTTTATTTTAGTTAGTTTCAGAGCCATTTATTTTTATTTTATTTTAGTTTCAGTTTATCAAATTAAAAAAAAAAATATTATTTCACTGTATGAAATTTTTATTTTACAATTAGTTTTCATTTTAGTTTATGATAATAATCTTGGTCTCCAGTAATTATTAACTTTACAGACATAAGCCCAGGAATCTATTCCTGTCCAAATAGGGATTTAGTTCAAAAAGTGTAGAACCAATAAAGATGTTATGGCTGGAGACTCAGTGTAAACCTAGCTCGCCTGGCCTCAAGAGCCTCTTTAGAGCTCCCACCTCCCATGCCGACTTTTGCTGGTTCGAATCCTGCTCGGAGTAGGACGAGCAGGACCAGTTAAATCAGCTCAAGTGAAAAACAGTCAAATGGTAATAAGAATCATCATTGTGGCACCCATGGTTGTTCACGAAACACTTGAATTCATTTGCACATGGCTGGCAAGCCTGATATTAACTCATAGACTGTACTTTGGATAAGTACTCTGCTTTGTTCCCTTGTACATATTCATGTCAAGTACAATCATGACATCAAACTTTCAAAAGCCTGCATGACTACAATTTTAATCATTTATGATTAGTGCTCAAAAGTACCCAAGCATGTTTTACTGCCATTCACCAGTTCAAGTGCTGGTTCTAACATCTGGTGGAAGAGCAGCAGTTGCCTAGAAACAGACATCACAGTTGAATCTGTATTTGTGTTACGAGTGATTGTGCATTCTGCCTGTCATCAAACCAGTATTAACAAAATATTCAACAGTGTGTATTATCAGCACAGTCTGTGTGTCCTGGATGCTCAGAGGCTTCAGGTGCTGGTTCGGTGGCCCTGGGCCCCAAGGCTGTGATGACAGAGAATTAAATGACAGAGCTGATCAGCCTGTAATGTTTCAGTCACCGTGTTTAATGGCCCAAGGCCAGTATGGGAAAAAGAGAAAGGAAGTAAAGTCCTCTTTGCCAGAGGCTGCCACCATTTTGTGTTTCCGCAGATAGGCCACTGTTGTAAAATTGGGCCCTGCAATAAATAAGAGCCCAGGGAACGTGGGATAATATGGCCAAGCCTAGATGTTATTTATCGTGGTAATGCAGACTTCAGCTCTGGTCTTTGTCCCGGTGGAGCCTGAGAAGTCCATAGTTCATAATGGTCTAATGACAATACAGATGAGATTGTGAGATTGAGATTGACTCAGTCTCTTTGTCCCTTCGGCAGGAAATAAGGCCATGTCCTTCAGAGGAGTGCAGTTTGGCAAGAGTACGTGAAATCAGCCTATTCTGTTGTTGTGGCTGAGACTGCTGGGCCCGTAAACGCTAACACATAAAGTACAATTAAATTCAATTGTCACTCCTCTTCTGAGTGCCAATTCTTGTTCTCTACACACAAAGTTTGATTATATAAAGAAGTGATAACTGCATTCTACAAATTAATTCACTACCTAAAAATTCAATTAGTTATAGGGTTTCTAACTGTCCCGTATTTTAACCAAAATTAAAACTTACCCAAACGGTATGCTTATGCTGCTAAATGTCATAGGGGACCACCAATTGGAGAGCCAAATATTTACATTTACATTAAACGTGGGTATTGTTTACAGGATCAAATAAATTAAACAACTTGCTTACTTAAATTTACGGTTTAATATGACTCAAAATGGTGAACACCTAATAGAGTACCACATCAACCACCCCATTTTTGGGAGTGACACCTGAATTTCGTGCACACACAGCACAGTTAACTGGGATTTCCTCCTGAATTTAACCCTGATGTTGTGTTCTGGTCATTTTGACCCAGATGACTTGATGATTTTTTTACAAACTTTAGAATATTCCAACTTTGTATACATATGGTATCTGAAAAAAATAACAACTTTGGACCATTTTCTTAACATGTTATAGGTTTTATTTAACTTTGTTACACTGTGTCAAAAATGACCAGCCATTGGAAAATAATGGGTGGGGCAACAAAAGAAAAAAAGAAAAAAATGAGTGTTCAGGTCCCTGTCCAACCAACTGATGAGTGTGACGCTCCTGCACACACATTGACGTCTTTTTAAAGATGCGTCTGTATAAAGATGCCTTTCCATCTTTGTCTGATTCCTGGATGCGGTCGTTATCTCTCCACCTCCGATGGTCATGGGCACTGCCTCACATGAAAAGCGATGGAAAGCGATCACACTGAGGCAGAATTTGTGGATGTTTCATGTTCTCATTGCGAGAATATAACCATGGCAAAGTTGTGGTCATGGCTTTCCTTCTTCCGAAGCGGGAAAGTCACTCTAGCTGCCCCCCATGCTGGCACTGGACCTACCCACGGGTAATTTCCCATGGACCTCACATTCCCCAGCACACTCACTTGATCCCGTCTGGTTCAGAAATGAGACCAGCCCACCTCATTTTACAGACAAAACTTATTTCTTTTCTAAACATAAATCTAATCTAACACAAATATACATAAGACTGGTTGAAAACAATTTTTATGGAGTCTGTTGACAATGCCTTAAGAACCATTTACCTTTCTTTGAGTCTACATCGATTTGCTATCGGATTACCCAATGTATTTAGCAAATACACTAACACTTTGCGTTCTTTGTGTTGCTTGGTTCTTGGTCGAAAGTTTGTTTCATCAATGTTTTGGACCTCTGTAAGATCTGAATTATTGTCTGTGTGAATGATGATGTTGGCTTTGTAGTGAGCCCTTCTCGTGGACCTTTGAGATTGAGAGACTTTCTTGGGATTTTGAGTCCCGAGCTCCCTTGGACCTCACATGGCATGGACCTGGTTCCGACAAGATCCCGAGAAGACCACGAGGGAAGAGTCAGAGCATCAGGAGAGACCAGAAGAGAGACAACGACAGAAGAGGAGAGAGGAAGAGAGCGTGTTCTTCCTGTTTGGAGACATTTGAACTGAAATTGGCCGCCTCCCCAAAGGTGTCCTGAATCAATCAGATTCAGTCCCTCCAATCAGTAGTGACTTTTCAGAGTCACATGGTCAACTGGGCTTTTCTGACATTCAAATCATGTTGTTTCAATTCTTCTGCATGTATAATCCAACATCTCCTTGGGGTCTTTTCCCCCTGAAAGAATAGGAATGGAAAAGAACACCTTCCCTGATGTGTAAAATAGCTTTAAATGGCCCCAGCAGGATCAAATACTCTGTGGAGAGAAAACATAGAAAGATAAGGCTGTGGCTGGCACGGCCTGCTCCCATGATATTTACTTTACGTTAGAGGTTACTTTTGGACCCGCTATTACGCACACAGCAGCTTGCTTGTACCTGCATCAGCAGTTCAAGTGACACGGTTCAGCTGTTGTGGCATTTTTCTATAGGGACCCCTAGTGTCACTACATCGACATGTCGAGTGAGTGACAGAAGGAGAAC